>CM061141.1:224485542-224600931 GCA_030789695.1 Scilla litardierei | reverse complement strand
GCTTCAGCGTTAGGCAGCTTATTGACATTGCACAGGACCGATTTCTCCAAGGGGATTGCAGTGGTTATATTTGAAGGGCTGATGACCTGAGGTTGAATTTGTGCTTCTGGGCAAGATACTTCTTGGATTGAAGGTTGCTCATTCCTCAATTTACGAGGACATTGCTCCACAAGATGACCAAAACATAAACAGTCAGCACATCTTGGTGGCTCCCCCTCATACTTGATATCAATAGTGATCGTGGACTGGCCTTCCACATCAACAAGCACGCTCCGTTGCAACGGAGAGTTAGCATCAACTTCAACTAAGCAGCGAGCATAAGAGATCCGGTCTAGACTTGCAGTAGATTTGTCAAGGCAAATTGGATTGCCAACGCCACTAGCAATAATATTGAGGATTTCCAGGGTCCACATGGAAAGCGGTAGATTGTGAAGTTGAACCCAAACTGGGACAGCCGTTAGAATATCGCGGCCAAGCTGAATGGTCGGGGACCACTTCTGCAGTACAACTAGACGGCCATCGAAGAGCCATGGCCCTCCATGAAGTATGTTATCTCGGTCATCTCCATTCTCAAACCTGAAGTAGAAGTATCCATTCTCACGAGAGAAGATACGCAATCCCCCTTTAATCCGCCATAGTCTCTCCGTCCATGCCTTAATTTGACCAAAATAGGGGACATCCCCAAGGACGTACCCTACCAAAATGTTCTCCCAACGTGACGCACCAGCTTCTAGCATATTGACTGGGATTTTAACATTGGCAACGCCGTCAGCATTGCGAGTAATAGGAACTTTGGTCATCACAAGTGGATCAGCGTATTTACGCCTTGTGGAGCAGATATCAACCCAGGAACGTTTTTCAACAGCCGGGCTAATATGGATGCTAGTTTGCGGTCTAAGATATATTTTATCAAACAGCTTATCTGCGTGGCGCAAACTATGTGGAGCAGTAGCAGATCGACGAATAGCACCATTTCCTCTTGATTGATGGCCTTGATAATTTACATGTCTCCCCCCATCTAGAGTTCGACCTCCCATGAAGCGCCCAGGTGGAAGTAGGCGTTGAGATCTGGTGGTAGGGTTAGAAAGTCCAACCTTTTTCTTAGAATAGGTGACACGCTGCCAATCACCCTCAACCACTTGTCCTCGTGTAGTAGACGATCGGATGGAAGTAGGATAAACGCTCTGGCCGCCATCGGAGATGCTGCCGCACACATTAGGGTGAGCCGCCGCACGCAAATCGCCAGATCCGGGAATAGAGGACATCGCAATATATATATATATATATACATACATATATATATATATATATATATATATATATATATATATATATATATATATATGAGAATAATGGGTATCATACGCCATATGAGACACCCCCTCATATTCCCTCTCACATAAAGGGGGCAAGTACAACCAAGTACAAGCCCATGTGGGCTTGTACTTGCCTCCTTTATGTGAGAGGGAATATGAGGGGGTGTCTCATATGGCGTATGATACCCATTATTCTATATATATATATATATATATATATATATATATATATATATATATATTCTATATTTGATGAAGATTTTGAGTGTTTGTCCTACGTGGACAAGCAAAAGATGACTAGGATAAACAAAAAGTGATGACTAGGATAAGTTTTGGGGGGAAAGTTATTGGGGGGGAACAAAATTGGGGGCAAAGTTTTGAATTTGAGGGAAATCACTAATGCTTTGAAGTTTGAAGTTGAAAACTAAAATTTTAGGGGGGAAAAGCTCAGCCCCAAGAAAATCATCCGCCCAAAACCATCAGCTGCCAAAAAATCTGCCCAAAAAATCATCCCACCCAAAAAATCCAGAACATATTCTATCCATCGATTCGACCAAGAAGAAGTAAATATCCATCGATCTATCCATCGATCGGTGGAGGCTCAGGCGGGGTTCAAGTGCAAGAGATGGCTAGGGTTCAAGTGATGGCTACGGTTCAAGTGGAGGCTCAGGCGGCGATTGGCGATGGCGCTCCGAATAATAACCCGCTGCCGCTGACTTCACTATACGTCGGGGACCTTGAGACAACCATGACAGACGTGCAGCTTTTCGAGATGTTCACCTAGGTCGGTGAGGTTGTCTCCGTCCACGTCTGCCGTGAGATCACCACTCGCCGCTCCCTCGGCTACGCCTACGTCAACTTCACAAATCCCACCGATGGTAACCGAAACTCACAATCTCATATAAATTCTAATTTTGTTGCAATCATCAGTAGATTATATAAATTCTGATTTTTGAAATCATCGATTTTAGAATAAAAATGTTTGCTTTTAAGACTATATTTTACTATTTTGCACAGCGGCAATGGTAATGGAAAGGCTCAACTTTACCCCTCTCAACTTTCCTGTTTGAATTTCATTTTGTTGCTGATATGGGTGGATGAAAGCAATAGGTTTGAGCTAATTTCTAACCAGTTATTTTGAAATTTTGGAACTTGGAATGCATTTCCATTCTAAATCATCATTCCGATAATTTGACCTCTCCATTTCACACATAGATGAATAATGAATAACATTATAGAGTCTGCTATAAAGTTTCATGATCAAAATAACAGAAAGCTGTGTATAATGCGTAAAAATACATCCCAGATATATGGCAGCAAAGCTCATGAGATGATGATGATGGTATCGAATCCATGGACTCTGTATGATGTCTCATTTTAATCCCAATGCTATGCTTTATGAGATTTTGAGTCACTAGCTCAGCTGCATGCCGTCATAGTTACGAGTCCGATGGCAGAGCTGGTCATAAAACAGAGTGCAGGTCGTAACAATCAGGATTGGTCTGTGTGTAAGATCACCACAGGTCGTAACAATCAGTTTCATGATATTCCCCAAACTCTACTTCATCTGTTATCCCATGTATTTTGATGTCAATAATTAGGGAACTGATGTTGTCTTATTCTGTACAAATTGAAGAATCTGGGTGTTGAATATTTGTAGTAAACCATAGATGGATCTAATTGTGCCTCAAATTTTTAATAATGTCTACAACAAATCTTTAGTTTTCCCAGTTATTCTTCATTTGCATCATGTTTGCTTATTTATCTGCAAAAGTGCTGATTGAAATGAGAATTGCAGGTTTGTGATTTTGGCCTTTCACGCTTGAAGCACAATACTTTTTTGTCATCCAAATCCACGACATGAATGGTAAGAAATCAGTAATGATTTATTTGCTTAATTGTGGTGGAGGCTTGAAAGTTTGCATAAGCATCATACCTCATATCTAATTTTTTGGATAATATATATCTGCTATTTCAGCCCGAGTGGATGGCACCAGAGGTTTTGCGCTACATTGTGCCATCGATCGATCCACGAGCGTTAACGGTGAGATTTGGTTCATCCTCATCCTCTTTTTTACATCTTTTTTTAACATGTTTTTGGTAATTTTTAGGAGAGTAGCTTGTGTATTTGGTCATTACAATGGTAATTGGGTTGTGATAATTTAAGAGAGTAGATTGTGTACTCAAATTGAATGTACTTTTCTGCAAACTCACGGTTTATTTGGTATTAATAATTGGTAAAGCAAACAATCGAGTATTTGTTTTCTTTACAGTTCGACTCAGTCGAGCTTCAATTTTATCTTTGTGGCGAATTATTTTCTCATGGCCTCATGGTTTTAATCTTGAGTGGCTCATGGCTTGCGCAGAGGAGTAAGCAGCTTATTTTGATGCTAAGTTTGGCTTATCAAGACATGTAATTTGTTTTGCTATCTCAAAATTCTTTTTGCTCACGACTCATCGAACCATGTAATTTTTAGGCTCATGGATTTTATCGTGAATGTCTCACGTCTCATTTTCTTTTCTTGATCAGAGGAGGAGCAAGCAACTCATCCCGTTCTCAATATTTTTTACTCACAACTCATCAAGACATGTAAGTTTTTTGTTCATAGCTCATCAATGCATGGATAAACATTAATACAAAAGTTTTTTTGAGCATTTTGATGTTTTGTAGGATGCGAGCGATGTTCATTTCTTTCATCGCAAGGTGAGTTTTGGTATTCTCTTACTCTTTGAATTGATGGATGATTTGGGTTTTGGCTAAATTGTTGAGGAGAAATTTATATGCTTTTGTTAGTTTTGATGGCTTTAAGTTAAAGTATGATATTGTTGGTTTTTCTTGATTAGAAATTTCCTGCTGAGGTTTTGACATTGAAGACTTCATTGACTGAAATTGAAAGAATGATTTTATTTGTAGTTTTAGAGAGGAACTCCCAGGCAAATGCTTTATTTCCAACCGAACAAGTTGGGTTTATTTTTTCTGAGTTGGAGAAGCATCTTTATTTTAATGCAATCTTTTGTTTGTTAGTAATTGGAAACACAATTGCAAGTTTTCTCGAGTTAATTATGTATGCACGATTGATTGTTCAAGGAAATCTATAGCTTATCCTCCATTTTCACTATTTGGATATCAAGTATTACGACTTATGCATCCTAAATCGAGACGCCACCGATGACAAGGTCATTGTTGAAAGTGCCAAAGCTACTCTTTAGTATGTTCTTCTCTTTTTCCCGGTGGGTTTCAGATGCAGACATAGAGGATTATGGATTCGAGTACTCAAAAGAAAAAAGAACCAGATGTTGATATTATGAACCAATATTACAATTCTAAAGGTAAAAATTTTGGTTATTGCAATGTATTTGGGTTGTGATATGGATAAATTACATTCAATTCAATTCTATGAGATGTATTGTATTGACTGGAAATTTGTATTTGATTGAACATGTTATATAATTCATACTAATTTTATCTCATGTTTTTATTTGTAGTGGGATACAAACCGATTGCTAATCACTAATCCTGGGTTCTGGTGACCAACCACATTTGTCTCTAATCTCTATGAGATTTAGGGGATCATTCTCTTCTCGAGATTACTTTCCGAATGTAACTTTTTTGTCTTTTTTCCCCAGCGGGTTTAAGATGTGGACACCAAGGATTATGGATTTGAGTACTCAGAAGAGAAGCATGAAAAACGAGATGTCGATATTGAGAACCAATATTACAACTTTGAAGGTTTTTTGTCATTGCAAATGTTATTGGATTGTGATATGAGTAAATTACATTCAATTCCATAAAGTTTTTATATACATTTTGTGCTCGGTAATGTTAAACACAAATTATATCTTTGCTGGGTAATGTAAGTTGAGTTTTTTGCGTTTATAAACAGTGTTTTCTTGGGTAATGTAAGATGTTAATCTTTATAGGTTTATGTTAATTTATATGTTTGTGTTACTTTATAGGCCGTATCAGACTAGCACACAAATTATCTCTATATGTTTGTGTTACTTTGCTACTTTTGTGTTTCATACCCTGCAAAAATGTTTGTGTTACTTTACTACTTTTGTGTTTCATAACCTGCAAAACACTTCTTTTGAGATTCAATTTTGTTATATCGAATGTGAATGTTAATAAACATTCTACCTGAAATTAACATCTTCAAAATGCTAACATCTTCAAATTGTTGTTGGTGTTGTATGCAGGAGAAAGAGCTGCAAGACCATGATATGAATCTTGGAAAAAAGGTAAGCAAAAGCCAATCGGCTATATTCTGATGAATATACATGTCCATGGCATTTTCAATTAAAACGAAAACATCATATGTTGTCTTTGAAACAGCTCATCAAAAAGGAGAAAGCAAGGGCTTTGACACAATAAGCACAAATATTGCAGCAAGGGCATCCTCATACATGCTCCATATCATCGCCCTCCTCTAGAATGCAACTTAGCTGACAAATCCAACTTAGCTGTTTGTGCACACTTTGGATTTTAGTTTGCTTTTTGTTTGCTGAGTAAAGCCCATTTGCCATGTAATTTGCAATGTAATTTTGTGGGCATCAGCAAAACTATCATTTTTCTTCATTATTTTGATTCATGATAGTGTGTAAAGTGTAATATTTGGGATATTTAGACCATAGATCCTCATTGTTCTTCTACAGTCCATTATCACATAGGACTCTGCATGTATTGTTGTGAGTAAGTGGGTACCGGTGTGAAGGTATGCATACAATCAATGGTTCAAAATGTTGAGATACATGGAGGATCAGACCCATTGCACAAATTAGAGAGACAACAAATGCAGATAATTGAATATATGTGAATGAAATGGATAGCTAGACACTCAGACGCACAAATGATTTTTTAAAATTGTGAAAAGGCTGAAACATTATATGGTTCCAAATTTTTATGAATAAAGAGGATACTCAAAAACCAGATGAACATTGCAACATTGCAGAGAAGAACATCAAAATGAATGTACATTAATATAGCCAAGAAATGAAAATGTAATAAGGTTGCGACCACAACAGCTGAAGACAAAACAAGAGCCCTCCATTCCAATTTGTTGAATTAGGAATTACCAAATGCTTTTCTGCTGCTTTTATTCCTTTTGTCATCAGCTGAACAACCAAGGGAGGAAGATGGAGCACAAACTACATGAGCATGTGAAGCAAAGAACTGAGAACTGGCACGAGAATGTGCAACAAGAAGAGATTATGCTCATGTCTATCTTAAGTGATCACAAGGAGAGTCTGAGGAACATGAATTAGAGATATGAGAAATGATTCAAAACCCAGTTTTAAATAGTAGGAAAAGTCTCTTGACAGTTATATGACATACCCATCAATTAATTCTTTGATCTAATTCTTTGATAATAGGTGACTTTGGAATTATGTTTCAAACAATTAAGAATAGATTCTAGACGAGGTCAGATAGATAAATGCATGAGTTTACATCATGGTCATCTAATTGTGGATGAGCCGCATTGGGTGACAGATCCAATTTGGTAACTTGAGAAAAGCATACTGGAATTTTTGGAGTTGAATTGAATTAGCATGGCTGTCCTGTTTGCCCCACCAAAATTACTCTTTAGGGGAATAAATAAATAAACACCAAAGTGTCATGTTTGCAAAGTGAAACATAGGGTTTCATCCATGTTCATTCTCATTCTTAAGAGTGTCACGTTAGCAAAGTGTATAATTTTTGTCAATTTTGGGAGGAACTATGATTTTTGGGAGGAACTAAATTTCTTGGGATGAGTTAAATTTTGGGGATCTAAGATTTTGAGGGGGCATATCGTAAATGAACCGTGCCCAATGGGCACGTGTTATGACTATATATATATATATATACATACATGTATGTATGTATATTCATACATACATGTATGTATATTCATACATACATGTATGTATGTATATATATATATATATATATATATATATATATATATCTATCTATATATATCTATATTATAAAAGAGGGAAGTTATCAAGAGAAATTGTATAAGAGAAATTGGATAAGAGATATCTATATTATAAGAGAGGGATGTTATCAAAAGAAATTGGATAAGAGATATCTATATTATAAAAGAGGGATGTTATCAAGAGAAATTGGATAAGAGATATTGGACATGAGAAATTGGATAAGAGATATCTATATTATAAAAGAGGGATGTTATCAAGAGAAATTGGATAAGAGATATTGGACAAGAGAAATTGGATAAGAGATATCTATATTATAAAAGAGGGATGTTATCAAGAGAAATGGATAAGAGATATTGGAAAAGAGAAATTGGATAAGAGATATCTATATTATAAAAGAGGGATGTTATCAAGAGAAATTGGATAAGTGATATTGGACAAGAGAAATTGGATAAGAGATATCTATATTATAAGAGAGGGATGTTATCAAGAGAAATTGGATAAGAGATATCTATATTATAAAAGAGGGATGTTATCAAGAGAAATTGGATAAGAGATATTGGACATGAGAAATTGGATAAGAGATATCTATATTATAAAAGAGGGATGTTATCAAGAGAAATTGGATAAGAGATATTGGACAAGAGAAATTGGATAAGAGATATCTATATTATAAAAGAGGGATGTTATCAAGAGAAATTGGATAAGAGATATTGGAAAAGAGAAATTGGATAAGAGATATCTATATTATAAAAGAGGGTTGTTATCAAGAGAAATTGGATAAGAGATATTGGACAAGAGAAATTGGATAAGAGATATCTATAGTATAAGAGAGGGATGTTATCAAGAGAAATTGGATAAGAGATATCTATATTATAAAAGAGGGATGTTATCAAAAGAAATTGGATAAGCGATATTGGAAAAGAGAAATTGGATAAGAGATATCTATATTATAAAAGAGGGATGTTATCAAGAGAAATTGGATAAGAGATATTGGAAAAGAGAAATTGGATAAGAGATATCTATATTATAAAAGAGGGATGTTATCAAGAGAAATTGGATAAGAGATATTGGACATGAGAAATTGGATAAGAGATATCTATATTATAAAAGAGGGATGTTATCAAGAGAAATTGGATAAGAGATATTGGACACGAGAAATTGGATAAGAGATATCTATATTATAAGAGAGGGATGTTATCAAGAGAGATTGGATAAGAGATATCTATATTATAAAAGAGGGATGTTATCAAGAGAAATTGGATAAGAGATATTGGAAAAGAGAAATTGGATAAGAGATATCTATATTATAAAAGAGGGATGTTATCAAGAGAAATTGGATAAGAGATATTGGACATGAGAAATTGGATAAGAGATATCTATATTATAAAAGAGGGATGTTATCAAGAGAAATTGGATTAGAGATATTGGACAAGATAAATTGGATAAGAGATATCTATATTATAAAAGAGGGATGTTATCAAGAGAAATTGAATAAGAGATATTGGACAATAGAAATTGGATAAGAGTGATGTTATCAAGAGAAATTGGATAAGAGATATCTATATTACGAACGAGAGATGTTATCAAGAGAAATTGGATAAGAGATATTGGACAAGAGAAATTGGATAAGAGATATCTATTATATAAAAGACGGATGTTATCAAGAGAAATTGATAAGAGAATTTGGACATGAGAAATTGGATAAGAGAATTTGGATATCTATTATATAAAACATGGAAATTGAATAAGAGAAAATATTAGAGATGAGATTTTGAGGGATAAAAGAGGAGGTGGGGAATTTTGCACATACAACCCTGGTTTTTGTATTTTTGCCTATGGACCCTCCCCACACACACACACCCACACTTTTTATTCTCACCCCTTCCGGCCATTTTTTTCCAGTTCTATGAAGATTTTGAATCTTATCCTACTAGGACAAAGCTTTGTCCTACGTGGCAAGTTTGTCCTTGGTGGTAATGACAATTATGGGGGGACTTAAATTTTGGGGGAAAACTTAAATTTGGGGGGAAACTTGAAATTTTGTGGGAAAACTTGAAATTTGGGGGAACTTGAAATTTGTGGGGGAGAAAAACTCAGCAATTAAATAAACCGTGCCCTATGGGCACGGGTAATGACTAGTATATATATATTTGAAGAGTAAGCGTATTTCTTTATTAATAAAAGTGATGTACAAATATGTTACAACAAAGCCAACTATTAGGGAAATAATAAGAATGAGGAATTAATAGAGAGAGGATAGGACACAAGCGTCGTCACTCCCTACTATTGATTCTTCATCCTATCACACCCTAAGCAACCACAACACTTGATGCCACAAAATACCCAACAAAACACTTCAAATCGAAATAATGAAGAACCAACTGATTAGTCAACCGTTGTCTCTGAATGTCCAATTGGCTAAAACTTCAGCTTCATCAGGGGAAGCTGGGTCCTGATCCCTCATAATAACTCTGACATCAGCAGTAATCTCCTCAAAGAGTTTTATCTTGCAGCGCGCCTTGTTCTCAAAGATTCTCATATTTCGTTCCCTCCATAAATGCCACACTACATTCGCAAGAACAGTTTTGCCAAGTAAGCTTAAAACACTTTTCCCACCAAAATGTGCAAGGAAATGCTTCCTAACATCCAGCAGATTCGGACCAATAGCTGATTTGATATTTAGTTTTAACAAAGCCCGTTTCAGAATATACAAAGAGTAGCTGCAATCAAAGAAGAGATGTCCCACCGTTTCCTGTTTGTTGTCAGCACATAGGACACAGTCTTGAATAGCATTAGGAACCCATTTACTCATCAAATCTCTAGTAAGAAGTTTCCCTTTGAAAGCTCTAAGGAGTGCTAAGGACATCTTAGGAATGTGATTGGAGTACCAAACAAGTTTATAAAAGGGAAAGATAGTACCTGGTTTACGGACCCCCTCCCAAGCTTGTCGAAATATGAAATTCTCACCAGGTATCCACTCCCAACGATCGGCCCCACATTGCAGCTTCACATTTTGCAACATCGGCCTGATGAGATGTAAGGCCAGATCATTAGACCAAGTCCCCGAGACCCAGTATTCATTCACTCTTTTCAGCGTCGAATCGACAGGGACATCAAATAAGTATTTTAATGGTCCACAGCTTAGCCAGTTATCATGCCAAAATAGTGTGGACTTTCCGTCTCTCACCTTCCTTTTGATTAATTTCTGTGAAATGGGTCTACAACTCAACATGTGCTTCCAGGTGCCAGATTGTGAGACCACCCCCTTTGCCGCATAAAACTCATCTTTAGCTTCATACCTTTCCTTCATTTGATTTGCCCAAATACTGCCAGAAGCAAGATATCTCCAAGTGAGCCTAACACCCGTCGCTATATTTAGATCTTCCAGCAATCTGATGCCAACCCCTCCCTCTGATTTAGGAGTGCAGATATCTTTCCAAGCCCAAGCTCTCGAGGAACCCCAAATGAATCACCTGCATTCAGATGTAATAGTGCGTAAGATGGTCAGAGGAATACGGAAAGCTTGCATCCAAAATGCCACCATTCCATAGATTACTGTCCTGACTAGCTCAATACGTCCAGAAATGGATAATAAAGAAGATGACCAGCCCATCAACCGCTTCTTGCACTTATCAACTAGTCTGCTGTACATTGGGGACTTCGGATATTTTGATGACAGTGGCAAACCCAAATAGGGGGTGATGGTAGTTGCATGTTTAATGCCTAAAGAATCAGCCAAAAAAATTTTATCCTTTACACCCTTACTGAATAGAGATGCACTCGTATCCCAGTTTACTTCAAGTCCCGTATAATTTGAAAACTCAGTAAGTAAGCTTTTAATACCTGAGAAAGTCTTTTTAGTAGCCCGGCAGACCACAAGAAGATCATCTGCAAATAACAGATGGGATATGGTGCCTGAGCGCCTCATAGGCTCAATGGTGTGCCTAGTCATTGATTTTGCAATAAGGATGGAAAAAGCCTCCATTACGATTACAAACAAATAAGGGGAAAGGGGGTCACCTTGCCTAATGCCTCTGTTTCCGCCAAAATTACCCACTGGAGATCCGTTTACCATGACCGAATATGTTGCAGTAGATATACATTCACGAATCCAACCAATGAAGATTTGAGAGAATCCCATCTGGCGAAGAAAATAGTAGACAAATTCCCGATTCACGCTATCAAAAGCTTTCCGTAAATCCAATTTTAAACACGCTCTTCCTCCCATAGGATTGCTGAAATCTCTAATATGTTCATGAGCGAGGAGGCAACTATCAGATAGCAGACGACCTTTTAAAAATGCAGCCTGATTTGGTGAGATTAATTCATGAATCACCACTTTTAATCTGTTGCATATAAATTTGCTAATGAATTTATATAGGACATTACAGCAGGCAATAGGCCTATAATCAGCAAGGGACGTTGCATTACGGTTTTTGGGGACGAGGGTCAGAAAGGTATGATTTAATTGTCGTAATAGTTTACCAGACCTGAAAAAAGATTTCACAGCAGTTATTACCTCATCTCCAAGAAGATCCCAGTGAGTTTGAAAGAAGTGCCCATTATAGCCATCAGGCCCTGGAGCCTTATCAGGACCAACTTGAAAAACCGCACATTTAATCTCCTCATCTGATACACTCCTGTCGAGCCAGCCTGCAGCTTCACAAGTCAAAATACGCTTGGGAACAAGTTTTGGGAAGCTATGATTATAGTGATTCTGGTTGTAGAGCTTTTCAAAGAAGGTTGGCGCTTCATTTCTCAAATCATCATGAGTTCTATTTTGTCTGCCAAAAACATCCACCAAATGCCCCAGGTTATTATAGTTGTCCCTTGCTTTCATTGCAGTGTAAAAAAATTTCGTGTTCCTATCCCCCAAGGATAACCAGTCCTGTCGACTTTTTTGTCTATACATATCTTCCTCCAAGCTCATAGCAGAAACCAATTGTGTAATTAAGGACTGCTCTTCTCTCTGAAGAGAAATGTCAGAGTGGATAGAAGGGATTGCCCGAATAGCATCAAGATTAGATTGCAACCTTTTGACCAGATTAGCCGCATTATGGTTAGATGCCCAAATCCGAATGTGATGTTTGAGGAGCTTGAGTTTGTAGGTAATGCGATACATTGGTGTGCCAACCACATTAGCCGGCCAGAATTTCTCTACAACATCTCTATACCCGGCACATTTGGTCCAATAATTGAAGAATTTAAAGGGTTTTGGGTGAGATGGTACCTGAGAGTGTAGAAACACAACCATTGGCGCATGGTCACTGGTATGGGGGTCCATATAGCTAACATAAGAATCAGGAAGCGCAGTGAGCCATTCCGCATTACAAAAAGACCGATCAAGAAGAGCAGCAATCCTAGCTTCCCCCTTTCGGCTGTTACACCAACTCAGATTTGTTCCCGTAGATTTGATCTCCTGAAGACGACAGCTCCTAATACATTCAATGAAGTCCTTCACCATATTAGCTTCCAATTTGTGACCGCCAACCTTATCTTTAGAGTAGAGCACATTGTTGAAGTCCCCTCCCACAAGCCAAGGTCTCTTGCTTCCCTCTGTTGCATCCAGTATTAACTTCTCCCATAATTCCTTCCTTTCCACAACAGTATTTCGCCCATACACCCCAGTAATCATATAGGCAAAACCCCCTACATTTATACAATGAGTGGTAATGTGTTGTGCGGAGATAGAGAATAAATCAGCCTTCCAAACAGCTGGGTTAAATCCCATGAGGATACGCCCTCCAGAAGCCAAATCAAAATTATCCAAAGTAATCCAGTTATTGGGAAAAACAGACTTACTACCAGTTATTGCAGCTTTCAATTTAGTCTCTAAAAGAATGAGCGCAGACGGATTTATTAGCTTCATTCTCTCATGAAGGTCTCGTTTCCGGACTGGATTATTCAGCCCCCTTGCATTCCAAATTAAAACCGTCATTTGGAAGGATTTTGGTGTTTTTGCGCCAGAGTACTCACCTGTAACCTGGTGCTCTTCCTAGTGGATGGCAAAGCCAGTGAAATGTCCTTCTTCCTAGCAGCAATCTTCTCCTCAGCTAGCTTGATGTGGATATCCTCTTCACAATCCCACTCCGGATTATCTATAGCTAGCTCAGACGGGACTAAATCTGTCTCATGGCCCAAACTGTCGACTAAGAGGGATGGTAGCGGCAATGGGTACGCATTCCTTCTATCTTCTCCTTCACAAAAATTGCCTATCAAAACTTCATTAGCTGGCCGAACTGCAACACTCTTTAATGAGCCTTTAGTTTCAGGAAAAGGACATAGCTCTCCAGTATGTGCAGATTGCATTACGGACTCAACTTCTGGGTTGTCACCCGAAGTTGCACCAATATCCCCAGGCAAATCAACATTGCCTATTCCAGAAACAATGTGGTTTGTAGGAGGAAAGTCAGGATCAACTAGGCTGGGACCGATGTTACACAGCTCCTGCGAATGTGAAAGCAAAGTAACCTCAATTTCTGAAGTCACTCTATCAATATTATTCAATACCTCTACAGGTTGATCAATGCCTGATGTATTGAGAAATTTCCCCCGGTCCCCTTCCAAGTTCTGAATCTCCCCATCACCTAACATATTATCATGGGACTGCCCAGGCTCTACAGAAGAAGACCCATGAACCAAACATGTTGAGGCTTGACTTAAGTCCGTTTTATCATTTATTGGCCCAGTTTGCGGAATACTAGACTTGGTACCCAAAGTAGCTTCACACCTGGCCACATCCAAGTTGTCTGGAGGATGTGAACCCGACCCCTGCTCAATGCCAGCATTGCCAAAATCAAGTAAATCATCATCAGCCGAATCAATTATTTTACCTTTCCCCTTAGATTGGTGCTTGGTAGCTTCAACTCCATTATCTTGGATTGAAGGCAGCTCACCAGGGTCAAGACATTGAGATTCTGAATGACCAAAGCATATGCATTTAGTGCATCTAGGGGGTTCGCTCTCGATCTTTACTCCTATGGTAACAGTGGAACCATCTTCAATTTCAACCACCACACTTTTAGGAATTGGTTTCTTTGCATCTATTTCTACGAGACACCTGGCATATGTTATCCTGTCTACTTTAGCCGTCGACTTGTCCAAACACAGTGGGATCCCAATACCAGATGCAATTGCATTAAGGATCTCAAGTGTCCACATCCACAGAGGAGCCCCATGAAGCTGAACCCACATTGGAACAGTAGACAGAATATCACGTTCATGCTTGACCGATAAGCTCCAACTCTGAAGTACCACTAGCCTGCCATCAAACATCCAGTGCCCTCCATGAAGTATTTTTTCACATTCGCCTCCATCCTCAAATTTGAAGTAAAAAAACCCATTCTCTCGACTATAAATCTGTATTCGCTTCTTAAGATTCCATAGCCTGTCCACCCAAGCACGGATCTGACCATAGTAGGGAACGTCACCCAAAACATAGCCCACCAATGTATTTTTCCATTGCACTGCCCCCCTGGCCACCTGAGAGCTAGCTATGCAAACAACTTCGCTGCCATCCTCCTTAATCTTCGGAGCCACATAAGACATTGCCATGCCAGCACCATAACTCCTCCTATTGGAGCAAACATCAGACCATGTTTGCTTAGTACCATTCGCTTGGACCTTAATTTGGACAGCAGGCCTCACTGGCTTTTTATCAAACACTTGAGGGGCGCGCCTTTGATGCACAAAAGAATTGTGCGAAGAAGCCTGTCTTCGATTCAGATCCCGTCTGGAGGTTGGGCCCCTGAAAGAATTGCTCTTGATACCACCATGAAGAGTCCCGACACCACCCAATCGAGCCTGCTGCTTGCCCCTCGAGACAGTCGTCCACCCACCTAGATCCGCCGTTGATGCTGGCGCAGCTGGAGAAATCTTAACTCCGGTTTCTCCAAGCCCTAGGACCGAGCCGCCTACATCCTTAGAAGAATTGATCCGAGTTTCCTTCTCCTTAACATTGCCAAGATCATTCGCATGAACTCGGGATTTTGCCGCTAGGTCGCCTGGTCCGCAAACGTTGCTCATTTAGCGATATATATATATATATATATATATATATATATATATATATATATATATATATATATATATATATATATATTGCAAGGTAAGATAGCATTAGTATTAATAAACATATAGTACAAGTACAAGGTGGGCTAACCAAGGTTGGTAGTCTAAGAGACTAGGGGAGAGGACACAAGCGTCGTCACCCTAGATCTAATAAACTAACAACAAGGTTAGGCCACAGAGAGAACGAAATACACAGCAGAATAAAAACAAGTAAGTGAGCATTAGGGAACAATCAACCATTGTCCCTAATTTCCCCATTTTCATAAGCTAATTCGGCCTCTTGCTCCACCTCTTCAGCTTTGCGCAGGGCAATGCGAACATCTCTTGAAATATCTTCAAATAGAACCACTTTAGATTTCTTTTCATTGTTGAACACACGCCTGTTGCGTTCACGCCATAGATGCCAAACAACCGCTGCCAAAACAGTTTTACAAATCAAGCCAAACATTCCTTTTTTGCAGCAATTAGCCAAAAAGTAGGTACCAATATCAGGAAGAGATAAAACTGGGGGACCCTTAACCCCAAGCTTGAGCAGTGATCGTCGCAAAATGTAGTTTGAATAGGGACAAAGGAAGAATAAGTGTGTAATAGTTTCCAGGCTGTCCTCATCACACAGGTCGCAAGAATTGGAGTTCAAAGAGCACCAGGTTTCCAGCCAGACTTTAGTAGGAAGTCTATTGTGGAATGCTCTCAACAAGGTAAGGCCGAACTTAGGGATTGAGTTGCTGTACCAAACAATGTTCGAGAATAAGAATGGGGGAGACTTCTGCCGCACCAGGTTCCACGCATCAGAGAACCTAAATCCCGAGCCCAAATTCCATTCCCAGGAGTCGTTATTGGACGTTAGGCGAAAATGATGGAGCATCGGCATGATATGAAGTAAATTAGGGTTGGCCTTCCATGATGCGCCATTCCAGTACTCCGAAACACGAGCAGTACTTGCGCCATCTGGAATGTTGTATAGAGATTTTAGCGGGCCACAGGGGAGCCAGTTGTCATGCCAGAATAGGGTATCCTTCCCATTACCAATTTTCTTCTTGATAATAAGCTGTGAAAGACTTCTACAGTGGAGAAGGAACTTCCACGTTCCAGATTGATTAACCATGCCTGTAGCTCCATAGAATATATCTGAATCCCTGAATTTGGCACACATAAATTTAGCCCAAAGCCCCTCAGACGTGAGTAGCCTCCATGTAAGCTTTATTCCAGCTGCTAGATTCAAATCAGACAACAATCTCAATCCAACTCCTCCTTCATCCTTTGGCTTGCAAGAATCGGTCCAAGACCAGGATTTAGTTGTTCCCCAAATAAATTTTCTGCAAATTGATGTTAGGGAATGTAAGACAGTGGTGGGCAGTTTAAATACCTGAATCCAGAAATTTATCATACCATAAATTACACTTCTAACCAGCTCAATTCGGCCTGCAATGGAAAGGGATGAAGAAGTCCAGCCACTTAGGCGCTTCCTACATTTATCAATGAGCCTGTTATACATGATAGATTTCGGGTAGTTGGAAGACAAAGGAAGTCCCAAGTAAGTTGAAATAGAACTTGAGTGTTTAACACCCAGTAAATCTGCAAGTTCACCCCGATTTTTCACTCCTTTGCTAAACATAGCATTGCTTTTACCCCAATTAATTTCAAGGCCAGTGAAATGCCTGAATTCTACTAGTAAATTTTCCAGCCCTCTGAAAGTTTTTTGATTGCCCCTACAGAAAACCAATAAGTCGTCTGCGAAGAGGAGATGAGAAATAGCTCCCGTTCTTTTCATAGGTTGAATGGACCCTTTAGCAATAGCTTTCTCAAGCAGAAGGGTAAAGCATTCCATAATGATCACAAAAAGATAGGGGGAAAGAGGATCACCTTGCCTGATTCCTCTGTTTCCTTTAAAGAAACCCACAGGGGAACCATTCACCATAACTGAGTAGGAGGATGTCGAAATACACTCTCTAATCCAACCAACTTGGCTCCAAATCCCATTTGGTGGAGTATGAAGTACACGAATTCCATGTTCACACTATCAAAGGCCTTTCTGAGGTCGAGCTTTAGGCAAGCCCTGGAACCCATAGGGTTACTGAAATCTCTGATTTGTTCGTGGGCAAGCAGAGCACAATCAGAGATCAATCTGCCTTGAAGAAAAGCGGATTGATTTGGAGAAACAAGATCTTGGATAAAATGCTGGAGTCTGTTGCAGATGATTTTGCTAATGACTTTATATATCACATTACAACATGCAATAGGCCTGTAGTCTCCCAAAGAAGAAGCATTAGTACCTTTTGGAACCAGGGTAAGGAAAGTGTGGTTTACCTGGCGTAGCAAGGAACCCGATTTGAAGAAAGATTGAACTGCTCCTACAACATCATTACCAATCAGGTGCCAATTGTGCTGGAAAAAGAAACCATTAAAACCATCAGGGCCAGGTGCTTTGGATGCACCAATCTGGAAGACCGCCTCTTTAATTTCAATAGTAGTCACATTCCTTTCAAGCCACAAGGCAGTCTCCATTTTTATCTTCTTCTTAGGCACAAGCTTAGGAAAGACATTCCAGTAGGTGTTTTGATTGTACAAACACTCAAAGTAGTTAGCAGCCTCAGTTTTTAAATCATCATAGCTTTTGCATTGAATGCCGTGCACATCAACAAGGTGACTAAGATTATTCCGACATTGCCTTGTGTCACGACCCGCTTCCCTAAAATGGAGGCGAGACATGAAAAGGTCCGCACGAGAGTGGAGCTGTGAAGCCCCAAGCCCGATAAGCGTCCACAATACATAAACAGGTCCATGTAACCACAACAGAATAACAATAATAACACAAGGAGAGACTGAAATAAAATTCCACATCTCACAAATTGTCCAACATCAACAAAGAGTCCAACATCCAGAAAAGCCACCAGGCTAAAAGAAAAGAGTCCAAGGCCCAGAACAAGGCCAACAAAAGAATACGACATAACAAAGTATAGGTGCTACGCACCGATAACAACAACCGTTTAACAAAAGTAAAACACAACGAAGACACTAGGACTGGTCCCCAGTGTCCACGTACTCCCCGTCAAACACAAGCTCGGGCTCGGCGTCAGCGAACACCTCGTCCTCAACGAGGTACTCGGGCTCAGGATCTAACATGTGTCACCCAAAAGAGTAAAGGGCACATGTCAGCAAGTCTAAAAAGACTTGGGCAAGGAGACTGAAAGTGAGGCATCTAGCAACCTAGCAGTTTAGTATGCATGACATGGCAGTTATAACATGAGTGCACAATTAAAACGTGGCAAGACAATTTGTACAAGAGAACAATCATCGGGACAAGACAAGAGTAGCCAAGCTACTATCAATTCAATCAATTCACATTTTGTAGGTGTTTACGCCATTCGCTGAATGGCATAGCATTTCAGACCGATCGGCACTAAACACTACCCAATACCCACACGATATGGAGCCTGGGGTCCCTGCACATTGAGCTCATCTAGTGAGCCTAGGGTTGCCCCGCACATTGAGCTCGCATTCTTAGTTCACAATTCAATACATTTCGAGCGTTGGGGTTTCCAACTCACTATGCTCGCTTCTGGTCACGAGCCAGGAACACAAGTATGGCGTAGGGAACACCTAGCCGGAACACGCAATTCGGGCATTGGCTATCAACCAACACATGGCCCGCTTCTGGAACACGAGCCAGGAACACAACATTGTAGCAAAGCTACGCAATCAAGCAACACTTAAATAATGCGAGGTCATGACAATTTATTTGCGTACCGTTAATTAAATTAAACGTGACAGGCGAAATGCAATGACATGAACATATTCGCGTACCGTTAATTGAAAGTAAACATGACATGGAAATGGTGCAACATGCCAAATGTCGGAACTAGCTTCGTTGTCAAGCTAGTTCCCCAATTTGCGCCTAGGCGAGTATCATTTCGTCGCCTAGCCTCTTTTACGCCTACAACAAGCAAATGGCCTAAAGCATGGCCTAAACCCTAAGTGGCAAGTTTCACTTGCCTAGCACCGGGGATTGACGATCACTTCGTCACACGAATGCTATCTATGGGGGAAATCGCTGTTTAAGGGGGAAACAACACCAAACACATGAAATTAATTAGGGTTTTCATAGAATTATAAATAAGCTATGAAAACAACGGTAGATCGATTTCTTACCGAGAGGAGGCGGAAGAAACACTCCGGGGAACCCTAAGATCAGATCTGGAAAAGATTGGAGAAGTTTGGGAAAACTAGGGTTTTGGGGGATTTGGGGATTTTGATGGGTTTTGGTGAGATTTTGGGGAAGATGAGGGGTAGATGGAGTGAATGGATGGATTGGATGATGGATTTAGGGCTTGGAATGAAGAAATGGAGCTTGGAGGAAGATGGGGGCTGAAGGGGGAAGTTTTTAGGGTTTTGGGGCGTGTTGGAGAAGATGAAGTCGTTTGGGTTGGGTATAAATAGGTTAGGCTGGCGGCTGCCCAGAAATTAGGGTTTTAACACTGGTTAGTCGGTCAAAGAGCAACCACTGACCGACTAGTTTGGCAACTAGTCGGTCGGTCGACCAACGCAGACCGACTAAGTGTAAACAGTAACCTCTGAACAAAATAGGATTTAGAATTAGTCGGTCCATGAACAAATACTGACCGACTAGTTTAGCATCTAGTCGGTCGATGAACGTTCTTAGACCGACTAAGGGTAAACAGTAACTGATACAAAAATAATATGATGAGTTAGTCGGTTCAAGAAGCATTGCTGACCGACTAGTTTGCAACCTAGTCGGTCAACCAACGTTCTTAGACCGACTAACGATAAACAGTAACTCCTGAGAAATTTAGAAAGCTAACTAGTCGGTCCAAGAAGGATTGCCGACCGACTGGATCGTCATCTAGTCGGTCGGTGGCCCTTCTTACACCGGCTAATGAGCACAGAAAGTTCCGATACGGAGCGCGAGGCCCCGGTATCGATTCCTAAGACTCCTAGGCTTGATCTAATAGTTAGATACGACCGTTATGAAGTCCGTCACGAGTGACATACTTCGAAATCGACAATCCTAAGGAAGAAGCGAGAAAATACGACGAATCGATCGAAAATGAAACTACAGAGACGAAAACCACACACGAGGAGAAAATCCACCAAAACATATATTATATTATATTATATCCAGATACATGAAAAGCAGTCGTTACATCCTCCCCAACTTAAGAAAAATTCCGTCCTCGGAATTCCCAAAAACTCACGAGTCCGGAAACAAAAGTGGGAAACGCTCTCGCATTTCATCCTCATTCTCCCAAGTAGACTCTCCAGGTGAACCGTGTCGCCACATCACCCTCACAAGATTGACAATCTTGTTTCGAAGCGATTTCTGACGCCTGTCCAGAATCTGCACTGGATGCTGGTCATACGTCATATCGGGGCGAACGGTAATCTCCGAAAAATCCACCGCATGAGACGGGTCACTAATGTATCAACGAAGCTGCGACACATGGAAAACATCGTGAACTCCTTCCAAAGACGGTGGCAAGGCCAAGCGATAAGCTACCTCGCCAACCCTCTCCAAAACGTCAAATGGTCCAATGTATCGCGGGCTCAACTTCCCACGCTTCCCAAAACGAATCACACCACGATTCGGGGAAATCTTCAAGAACACATGGTCGCCCGGCTGAAACTCCAAAGGACGACGTTTAGCATCCGCCCAATGCTTAAAACGGTCCTGAGCAATCCTCAACCTCTCCCGAATATTCCTGATGATATCCACGGCCTCCACGATCATCTCAGGTCCCAACAACTCCCGATCACCAACGTCATCCCAACTCAATGGCGATCGACATTTCCTCCCATAAAGAGCGGCGAAAGGCGCCATGCCAATACTCGCCTGGAAGCTGTTGTTGTAGGAAAACTCCACCAAGTGTAGATGGTCCTCCCACGAACCCTTGAAATCCAACATGCACGCCCTCAGCATGTCTTCCAAAATCTGAATCGTCCTCTCGGACTGGCCATCCGTCTGCGGATGGTACGCCGTGCTGAAACTCAGACGCGTACCCAAGCTCTTCTGCAAACTCTGCCAAAACTGAGATGTGAATCTCGTGTCTCTGTCAGACACGATACTCACGGGGACTCCATGAAGTCGCACAACCTCCTGCACGATTCACGTTACATCACTATCCAAACTAGGAAAAGGAAATAAAACGGAGAGTAAAAGGATTTTTACCTCCATATATCTCCTCGCTAGCGCCTCAGTGGACTGTCCCAATCGGAATGGAATAAAGTGCGCAGATTTGGTCAATCGATCTACGATCACCCAAATCGCGTCATTCTGCTTCGGACTCCGAGGTAGTCCAGTCACGAAATCCATAGTGATGTGTTGCCACTTCCACTCCGGAATCGGAAGCGGTTGTAGCAACCCGGCCGTACGCTGATGCTCCGCCTTCACTTGCTGGCATACCAAGCACTTGGCTACACTCCGAGCCACGCTCCTCTTCATACCATGCCACCAATAATTCAGACGAAGATCCTGGTACATCTTGGTGCCACCAGGATGCACAGAATACGGCGAACTGTGTGCCTCCACCATCAGCTCCTCTCTGATATCCCCAGCAGGCACACACAACCTGGCTCCAAACCTCAGCGAGCCATCCTCATGAATCAAAAAGTCAGTCCGCAGACCGGCTTCCACCTGCTCCCGAATCTTCACCAGCTTCAGATCCTCAGCCTGGCCAGCCTTAATCCGATCCACGATCGTCGACTGTACCTGCATGTACATCAACGACGAAGCCTCCCCAGGAATAACAATCTCCACACCAGACTCGCAAAAATCCTGCTGCAGTCTCCACTGCGAGGTCAAAATCATCACCGCCGGTAGCCTACTCAAAGCATCAGGAACCACATTCACCTTGCCAGGGTGAAACTGCAAATCAATATCATAATCCGCCATAAGCTCCAACCATCGACGCTGTCGCATGTTGAGCTCCTTCTGAGTGAAAATATACTTCAAGCTTTTGTGATCGGTGAAAATCTTCACTTTCTCACTCAGCAAAAAGTGCCTCCAAATCTTAAGAGCAAACACAACGGCAGCCAACTCCAAATCATGCGTCGGATAATTCTTCTCATGAACCTTAAGCTGACGAGACGCATACGCCACAACGTGCCCGTGCTGATGCAACACACAACCGAGGCCCTTGCCAGAAGCATCGCAAAAGATCTCAAAGCCACCGCTGCGATCAGGCACAACAAGAATAGGGGCACTCGTCAACCTCTCCTTCAGAATACCAAAAGCACTCTCACAATCACCCGACCAAACATAAGCAACATCCTTCCGCGTCAACCTGGTCATCGGCCCAGCAATACGAGAAAAGTCCTTAATGAATCGCCGATAATAACCGGCAAGTCCAAGGAAACTCCGAATCTCAGACGCTGACGACGGAACAGGCCACTCCCTGATGGCCCGAATCTTCTCAGGATCCACTGAAATACCATCTCCAGTCACCACATGCCCGAGAAAAGCAACTCGATCCAGCCAAAACTCGCACTTCGAAAACTTAGCATACAAACGATGCTTCCTCAAAATCTCCAACACCGTCCTTAAGTGCGAGGCATGCTCTTCCTCCGACTTCGAATAGATCAGAATGTCGTCAATGAAGATAACGACAAACTTATCCAAAAAGTCGTAGAAAATCAGGTTCATCAGATTCATGAAAACTGCGGGCGCGTTAGTTACACCGAAAGGCATAACCACAAACTCATAGTGTCCATACTTCGTCCTGAACGCTGTCTTCGGAACATCTCCCTTCATCACCTTCAACTGATGGTAACCACTCCTCAAATCCAATTTAGAAAACACCCTCGAACCTCCAAGCTGATCAAAAATATCATCGATGCGAGGCAACGGGTATTTATTCTTAATGGTCACCGCATTCAACTCCCGATAGTCCACGCACATGCGACGCGAACCATCCTTCTTCTTAACCAACAACACCGGTGCTCCCCACGGAGACACGCTAGGATTAATATAACCCTTCAGCAAGAGCTCATCCAACTGCTTCCGCAACTCTTCCAACTCAGCAGGTGCCATACGATACGGCGCCTTCAAAATCGGCTGCGCACCTGGAACAAGATCGATAGAAAATTCTAGAGCTCGATCAGGTGGCAAACCAGACATCTCCTCAGGGAAGACATCGCCAAAATCACGCACCACAGCTGGCCACTCCAGCTCCATCTGCAAAGCCACAGCCTCCACCGGCCTGGCCCGAAATCTGACAGGACCAAGCGAACTACTACCACGACTGAACTCAAATACTGGATGTCCGGGAATCTCGAACACCACCTTCTTCCTCCTGCAGTCAATCGTAGCATAGAAGCTCGCAAGCCAATCCATCCCAAGAACTGCATCATAGTTGATGATGTCGTGGACAATGAAATCCGCAAAAAGCTCATGTCCACAGACCACCAACGAGCAAGAATTGCAACCACGATGCACCGAGACCACACCATTCCCTGTAACGATGTTCCAACTCTTGGGGAGAGGGGACGTCGACAAGGAATGCCTCTCCACGAAGCTCCGGGAAATAATGCACATCGATGCACCAGAGTCAAAGAGGACTCGTGCAGGAAATGTGCACACCAAAATCACACCTAATCAATCAATTAACAATCAAACCATAGTCTAGCAAACAAGCAAGTTCAAGCAACAACATAATCTAGCAATCAAGACCAAATAGGAAGGTAACAGCTAGATTGAGGATTACCTGCGATAACCTCATCCACAGCCGCGCTCTCCGCAGCGGTCATCAGAAAAGCCTGCCTCCTTGGCGGAACAGCCTGCCGAAAAGCCTGCCCCTACGGAACAAGAGCTGCTCCACGTCCAGCAGGAACAGACGCACGCTGCTGCAACGGCTGAGCTGCAACAGGAGCCCTCCGCAGCGGATCCGCATGCCGACAATCCTTCACGACATGAGAAGCATCACCGCAAATCAAACACTGGCCCAGAAACTTCCGACACTGATCCTTGACGTGGCCAGGCCTGCCGTAGAAATGGCAAAACCTCGGAATAGACCCTCCGGGCCTCTTAAACTGAGCGGACTGATTAGGCCTGAATCCAGGTCTAACCACAGCTATCGCCTGTTCCACAGGCCTCTTCCTAGCACCAACAACAGATCCCTTCCTCTGGTTCACAAGCAGCTCCTGCCTCTTGGCAGCGACCAGAACCTTCTGATAAGACTCCCGGTCAGAAGAGGTCACAAAACTCTGGAGCTCCGAAGCAAGCCCCTGCAGGAACCTCTGAGCTCTCTCCTCAGCGTCCTGCACCATCTTTGGTGCAAACCGACTCAGCTTCATGAACTCTTGGTGATACATGTCCACCGACGAGTTCCCCTGCTTCAGATCGATAAAACGCTGCAGCATCTCTTCCCTGGCAGCCTTCGGGAAGAACTCACCATCAAATCTGGCCTTGAAGGTAGCCCAAGCAATCGGCTCCACCAACATCTTCTCTTCCGCATCCCACCAATTCCTGGCGTTATCCTTCAGCTGCCTCTTCGCCAAATCAACCCATCCAGCCGGGGTGATCTTGGCCATCTTCAGATTGTCCTCGATGTTCCGAATCCACTCATCGGCAGCCAGAGGACCCTCAGACCCATCAAAATACGCGGGACCCAGCTCCCGAAATTGCTTCGCTCCTGGCTCAGAGCGAGGGGCATCCGGAAGAGCCCGGGCAGCTCGAGCAGGCGGAGCATTCTGGACTTGCAGAAGCACGCCTTGCTGCACTTGCATCATCTGGATCATCATCCGCATCATCTCACCGCTGGTGGGTTCCCGCTCAGGCTCCTCATCATGAGGGAGCGCACCACTACCCCCACCACGGGTGAAACGCCTTCCTGCCATCTAGTGACACAGAGAACGAATCCAATTAGACTCATAGCCTATGACATCGGACGTCGAACTTAGTTTATTGGACATTCTAATATTATTATCGCTATTCCAAAAATCGCAGTTACAGAAGACCTGCATGGGCCACCACTAAAACCTGTCACGACCCGCTTCCCTAAAATGGAGGCGAGACATGAAAAGGTCCGCACGAGAGTGGAGCTGTGAAGCCCCAAACCCGATAAGCGTCCACAATACATAAACAGGTCCCTGTAACCACAACAGAATAACAATAATAATACAAGGAGAGACTGAAATAAAATTCCACATCTCACAAATTGTCCAACATCAACAAAGAGTCCAACATCCAGAAAAGCCACCAGGCTAAAAGAAAAGAGTCCAAGGCCCAGAACAAGGCCAACAAAAGAATACGACATAACAAAGTATAGGTGCTACGCACCGATAACAACAACCGTTTAACAAAAGTAAAACACAACGAAGACACTAGGACTGGTCCCCAGTGTCCACGTACTCCCCGTCAAACACAAGCTCGGGCTCGGCGTCAGCGAACACCTCGTCCTCAACGAGGTACTCGGGCTCAGGATCTAACATGTGTCACCCAAAAGAGTAAAGGGCACATGTCAGCAAGTCTAAAAAGACTTGGGCAAGGAGACTGAAAGTGAGGCATCTAGCAACCTAGCAGTTTAGTATGCATGACATGGCAGTTATAACATGAGTGCACAATTAAAACGTGGCAAGACAATTTGTACAAGAGAACAATCATCGGGACAAGACAAGAGTAGCCAAGCTACTATCAATTCAATCAATTCACATTTTGTAGGTGTTTACGCCATTCGCTGAATGGCATAGCATTTCAGACCGATCGGCACTAAACACTACCCAATACCCACACGATATGGAGCCTGGGGTCCCTACACATTGAGCTCATCTAGTGAGCCTAGGGTTGCCCCGCACATTGAGCTCGCATTCTTAGTTCACAATTCAATACATTTCGAGCGTTGGGGTTTCCAACTCACTATGCTCGCTTCTGGTCACGAGCCAGGAACACAAGTATGGCGTATGGAACACCTAGCCGGAACACGCAATTCGGGCATTGGCTATCAACCAACACATGGCCCGCTTCTGGAACACGAGCCAGGAACACAACATTGTAGCAAAGCTACGCAATCAAGCAACACTTAAATAATGCGAGGTCATGACAATTTATTTGCGTACCGTTAATTAAATTAAACGTGACAGGCGAAATGCAATGACATGAACATATTCGCGTACCGTTAATTGAAAGTAAACATGACATGGAAATGGTGCAACATGCCAAATGTCGGAACTAGCTTCGTTGTCAAGCTAGTTCCCCAATTTGCGCCTAGGCGAGTATCATTTCGTCGCCTAGCCTCTTTTACGCCTACAACAAGCAAATGGCCTAAAGCATGGCCTAAACCCTAAGTGGCAAGTTTCACTTGCCTAGCACCGGGGATTGACGATCACTTCGTCACACGGATGCTATCTACGGGGGAAATCGCTGTTTAAGGGGGAAACAACACCAAACACATGAAATTAATTAGGGTTTTCATAGAATTATAAATAAGCTATGAAAACAACGGTAGATCGATTTCTTACCGAGAGGAGGCGGAAGAAACACTCCGGGGAACCCTAAGATCAGATCTGGAAAAGATTGGAGAAGTTTGGGAAAACTAGGGTTTTGGGGGATTTGGGGATTTTGATGGGTTTTGGTGAGATTTTGGGGAAGATGAGGGGTAGATGGAGTGAATGGATGGATTGGATGATGGATTTAGGGCTTGGAATGAAGAAATGGAGCTTGGAGGAAGATGGGGGCTGAAGGGGGAAGTTTTTAGGGTTTTGGGGCGTGTTGGAGAAGATGAAGTCGTTTGGGTTGGGTATAAATAGGTTAGGCTGGCGGCTGCCCAGAAATTAGGGTTTTAACACTGGTTAGTCGGTCAAAGAGCAACCACTGACCGACTAGTTTGGCAACTAGTCGGTCGGTCGACCAACGCAGACCGACTAAGTGTAAACAGTAACCTCTGAACAAAATAGGATTTAGAATTAGTCGGTCCATGAACAAATACTGACCGACTAGTTTAGCATCTAGTCGGTCGATGAACGTTCTTAGACCGACTAAGGGTAAACAGTAACTGATACAAAAATAATATGATGAGTTAGTCGGTTCAAGAAGCATTGCTGACCGACTAGTTTGCAACCTAGTCGGTCAACCAACGTTCTTAGACCGACTAACGATAAACAGTAACTCCTGAGAAATTTAGAAAGCTAACTAGTCGGTCCAAGAAGGATTGCCGACCGACTGGATCGTCATCTAGTCGGTCGGTGGCCCTTCTTACACCGGCTAATGAGCACAGAAAGTTCTGATACGGAGCGCGAGGCCCCGGTATCGATTCCTAAGACTCCTAGGCTTGATCTAATAGTTAGATACGACCGTTATGAAGTCCGTCACGAGTGACATACTTCGAAATCGACAATCCTAAGGAAGAAGCGAGAAAATACGACGAATCGATCGAAAATGAAACTACAGAGACGAAAACCACACACGAGGAGAAAATCCACCAAAACATATATTATATTATATTATATCCAGATACATGAAAAGCAGTCGTTACACCTTGCCTTCATAGCATTATAGAAGAATCTAGTGTTTCTGTCACCCATGTCCAGCCAATTCTATCTACTCCTTTGGCGGTACATCTCTTCCTCCTGATCTAGCAGGTTGGCCAGCTCATAAGAAAGCTGACGATCCCTTTCTTGTAATTCGAGTGTGTGATGTAAGGCATTCAGATTCCTCACATCTTCAAGCTTGGTGCGACAACAGAGGATTGGATTATTTGCATGGTGATTTCTAGCCCAGCTTCTGAGGTCGGATTTAACCCTTTGTAACTTCTTAGTCAGACAAAACATACGAGTTCCTCTGAAATTTTGGCCCCAAGATGATTTAACCAGATCATAATAACCAGGCAAGTTAACCCAATGATTGAAGAATTTGAAAGGTTTGGGGTCAGAGTGTACCTGTCGATGGAGATGAACCATCATAGGTGAGTGATCACTAGTTCGTGGATCCAAATAGGTGAAAAAAGAGTCCGAAAGAATGTTTTGCCAAACATCATTACATAGCACTCTATCTAGTTGCGCAGCAATACGATGAATCCCCATGCGTTTATTACACCAACTTAGACGGTGTCCAGTGCTTTTAAGATTCTGGAGGTGACAAACAGAGAGGCAATTGTTGAAGTCATGCAGATGCCGGGCCTGGACTCTGCGGCCTCCCAATTTATCTTTAGCTGTCAGGATACAATTGAAGTCTCCACCTACAAGCCAAGCCTCATTTCTCAGACCAATAGCATCCTTGGCAAGACAGTCCCATAGATGTTTTCTTTCTGACGTGAAATTACTCCCATAGATAGCAGAAAAAGCAAATTTGAAACCCCCAACATTAGTACAGTGCAACGTGATATGTTGCATAGAGCTGGAAATTACAGACAATTGCCAAACCCCAGGGTCGAAGCCCAGAAGAATACGTCCTCCCTCGTGATGACTGAAGTTATGAATAGTATTCCAAGACTTTGGAATGCAAGATTTGTGGAGAAATGTCTCAGGTGCCAGTTTAGTCTCAAGTAGTACTAAAATAGATGGATTAAGAGTATTAATCCTATCACGGAGATCCCTACGCCTCACAGCATTATTTAAACCCCTGGTGTTCCAAATCAACATGGACAATATTAATAGTGAAGAACCGGTAGAGAAAATACCTCTACAATCTTAGCCGCGAGCTGCGACGAGGAGTAGCTGCGGAATACTGGTCGTCATGCTTCTTCGGCTTGGAGGAATTCGAAGCATTCAGCATTTCATGGAGCTCAGCCGCCCATTCAGGATTATCATAAGTTGGTTCAGGGGGGAGGGAGGCAGGAGGAATAAAGTCTCCAGATGTATGCCGTATGAGAGCATTGGGGGAAGGACAAACCAAATTGGAAGGCTCCTCATTTACAAGCTTAGGAGAAGGGGAGTCTCCAGCTGCAGGAGGACTGGATACGGCAGTGACAGGCTTAGGAGAGCTGGAATCTCCAATTGCAGGGGCTTTTAGCTTAGGCAAACTTTTCCTTCTCACAATACATAAGACCCTTATTGCATTAAAAACAGTGACTAGTCTTTGACGGGGACCAATGTGAGAAGCCTGCATGGTGTTTCCATCAACCCCACAGCAAGGAGATGGCGCCGCATGAACATCATTAGTAGGGACTAAGGGAGGAAAGCTGCTGGATAGGTTGCCCGTGGTTAAGGGTAGCCCAGGCACCTCAGAATTAATATCCGGCAATCCTTCATGAGAAGACGACTGACCCAAGTCCAACGAGGCGAGATTTGAATTTGCAAGACTAGAGGGAAATGTGCATATCTCTCCAACTGCGGCATCACTAATACCTTTCCCCTTAACAGATTTATTAGGGAGGGGGCATTGAGAAGTAGAGTGGCCAAAACATACGCATTTGCTGCACCGGGGAGGCTCAGCTTCATATTGGGTATCAATAAGTAAAATAGCGTCATCATCCAGTTCCACCTCAACTTGTTTCGGCAACTCCTTGTTGGCGTCAACCTCTACAAGACATCGAGCAAAAGTAATTCTCTCCAATTTTGAAGTGGCACGATCAAGGCACAGAGGGTTACCAACGACAGAGGCAATGATATTCAGACCGTCCATATTCCACAAGTTAACTGGAACACCATGGAATTGAACCCAGATTGGGACAGATGTGAGAATGTCACGGTCATGTCTGAGGGAGGTGCTCCACAATTTTAGCACAACCAATCGCCCATCGAACAACCACGGGCCACCATGGAGTATCCTCTCACATTCCTCCCTCGAATCAAATCGGAAGTAGAAGAACCCATTGTCTTTACTGAATAATTGAACCCTCTCTTGGGGTTTCCATAGCCTCTCCACCCATGCCTGCATCTGTCCATACATTGGGGTATCACCCAGAACATACCCAACAAGGGTCGATTTCCAGTGTTCGGCCCCCTTTTCAAGAATATAATTAGGAACTCGGGCAACACAAGACCCATCCTGTCTGATCTTGGGAGGAACAAAGGACATGCCAACAGATTCACCGTAAGATCGCTTAGAGGAGCAAATCTCAGACCAGCTACGCTTAGGCCATGAAGGGCAGATGGAAAAAGGAACTGTTCTCTTAGGCATATCATCAAGCACCTTGATTGCTTGTCTTCCATGGGGTGCGGTATTGGGAGCCCCCTTAGAGTGATGAACGCCACGCCAGCTCCCAATCTGGAAGCCCGAGCTCGATGGACGCCGAGGACCGCCCGCTCCCGAAGGGTGAGGAACTGGGACGGGCCGCACGCCTCCATGCCCAAACTGCATACCACCCTGGCCAGAAGGCCAGAGCCGGTGAGACCTAGATCTGATCCCCTTTCGATTCACAAGCTGCCATCCTGCATCAGAAAGTTTGCCCGTAGCTCCGAGATCCCTAGCCGCCTGAGATGGGTTTGTCGAAACCCTAGAATCGGCCAGATCGCCAGTCCGAGATTCCTGCATTGGAAAAAAAGTTTATTTATATATATTATATATATTGCGAAAATATATATATATATATATAGAGTGATCTTCGGTTGCGAAAAAAGGGGTTTTCGCACGGTGCGAAAACATTTTTTTTATTTTTTTGAAATTTTTTTTTTCAAAAATATTTTTTTTGCTGTTTAATCCATACAAATATATACCCCAGGGAAAATAATGGGTGAACCCGTTGGGCATTAAAGCACACATCCACCCGTTACAAATTTAACGGTCTCAAAACGTGTGAATTTGATGAAATGCCTTGATCGAAGGCTAAATGACATTATTTCTCAACGATTATTTTTTGAGGGGGGTATAACAACATATAATGAGGGTGGAAAAAAAAATTTTTGGAAAAAAAAATTTCAAAAAAAAACTAAAAACATTTTCGCACGGTGCGAAATGTTCTCATTTGAAAATTTTCCTATATATATATATATATATATATTTGCTCCGTATGAAACATGGATACACTTCATGGCTAATACACAACCCACGAGTATCCAACTTATGCTACATGGGTAATCATTAGCGTTGGTGTATATAACTCGTCAAGCAATGCCACCCCACATTTAAAAGTCCTTTTAGGTCATGCTTTGGGGTTCGACAACTTGAACTCATCTTTGATGAGGTGGGAAAATTCAATCCTAGCGATATTTATGAAAATTGGAAAATGTGGATTGATTTGGTTGATTTTCTAAAATTGAATCTCCCTTGGTACTTTATTGTCTATATTACTACACTTACACAAAGGTGGGAAGTCGTGTTATGAAACTCTATGAGCTTGAATTGTCTATTTTTTGGAAAACTCATGCAAATTGCACGCTACATTTAATAATGGTTTATTTTTGCATGGGATAGTGTTGTGACTTCATTAATCCACTTTTGGTGATTACAAAGGGGGAGAAAGAGAATCGAAGATTTGTGTGTTGGTGTGTTGTTTGTTGTCAGTATTATTTGTTGAAGGGGTAGCTTGAGAAAAATACTTGAATAAACAACACACCAACACACAAATCTTCGATTCTCTTTCTCCCCCTTTGTTATATTGTTGTGCATGCTATGATGTTATACTTGAATATCTTATTCCATGCTTCATATTGAATTACACCCTTCAACACACTTCACACACACATACTTATTGCTCAAATCTTTTATGGGTTTGTCATCACCAAAAGGGGGAGCTTGTTGGAAGCAACGATCTAGGATCTTGGTTTGATGATGACAAACGTGTTGTTATATCTGACGTGTGTGCTAAGTGTGTTTTAGGAAAGGCGAAACGATAATCTTCCCAATAGTTGGAGTAATTGCTAAACATATAATAAGTTGAAAAGAGAATAGGTGGTGTGCACAAAGCTATTTTGACTTGGTCAATATTGGAAGAGATGGAGACAAAAATAATCAAAGTGATTTGATCAAATCTATTAAAGATTCTTGCTCCTATCCTATTCCTATTCAAATCAAATCTCTCCCGATATCATCTCCATTCAAATATCATATCCATTGCCAAATATTCAAAACCCTAGCTTCTCCTATATATACACTTCTCCTATGGTTAAACAAAAAGTGTGCGGCATGCAAAAATATTCAAGAGGACCACAAAATATCAAGCTACGGCAAACACAAAAATAAAGAGGGTGTGCTTTTTGATGAGAAGTCACGCAAGCCAAATACCAAAAACAATATAGCCAAACATCTATTTCCCTTTATACAAAATCAAAAAGCCCGGTCATTTTCTCCAAGACCCAATTGTTTCGAAATCCTTGCTGCACATCATCATAAGAAGAGAAGTCCTCATCTCCAAGCGGCGCAAGAAAAGCTTCAAAGTCCAAAATCCTCGCTGCCATCAAACAGCAAGAGCGCCTTGTGTCGAAGTTGCCATGAAGATCAACAGAGGTGATGCCCTCTGTGAAGAGCAACACGTCCTCGCCGTAAAACTCCGCAGTCGCAGTGCAAAGGCTGAAGCCATTGATGCCGTCAACGAACTAGCCAAAACCCTCTTCGCCGTTCTATGTTGTGCCATCAGATAAGACCGCCGTAGTCAGAGCACCAAGAAGCAACCGTCGTCACGAAGAACGCCGCTACCGCCATCAAACTCGCCGACGCCGAGGGAATTAGCTGATCACGTCGCTACCGTGAAGAAACCGTCGAAGCCATCAAGTCGGAGTCGTGATCGTGTCGTTTGTTGCGAAGCCATCGTCGGAGAATGTGCTCGAGTCATTACCACCCAGAGAAGCACGCTGCCGTGGAGTTCTTTCGTGATCGTCGCTCGAAACTTGCCAACGAGTGGAGTCGCTGACAAAGGAGCTCCGTTGCCGTCGCTTGAAGAAGACGAACGCCGGAGTCGCTGCTATCTGTTGTCGAGGACAGAGCGTCGCATGCATATCCACGCCGTCGCCTTCAACGAGAAGCCCGCCGCCATAAGCTGAACACCGAAGTGTTGTCGCTCGATCGGAGAAGCCTACTCGCCGTTATCGAAGCGGAGATGCCGGAGTAGGGCCACCGCACGAGTTGAAGACGACGACGACGACGTTCCTCGCTGCCGTTGCATGGGTTGAGTACGAGCGGACGGATGAGATCGCACAGCAAAATAAATCGACGGCGGAGATTGATTAATGCGAGAGAAATCGAAACGAATTCCGCATCATTTATTTGCTGACGTGGCGGTGGGTTTTAATTGAGTTGCTCTGCGCACCGACCCACTATAAAAGAATATTGAACTAAGCTACTTTGCGCACCGACAGCTTATTTAAAGGGGATTACTGAGTGCACAGACCGAAGAATATTTCAGTTTAAACTGGGATTACTTTACGCACAGACCAGTGTGCTATTTGAGATCCAGGAGTCAGATCGAGACACCGTTTGCGTCAGATTGGAGCTGACGACGTGTTGATTGACAAAGACGCCTACACAGACACAAACTGAGCATCTCTAAACCCTTAAACTCTTTTATTTGTATCTTAGTGTAACGTTCTCTGTAGGGGAAACTTTACCTATTTTTCTGTGACTGTTTTGGAACTTGTCTAGTTGGGACTAGACAAGTGGGACCCAGCTAGTTTGGGACTAGCTGGTAGAAAACATTACTAGGATTGATAGTGAGAGAAAACATAGTGTGTGTGGGTACTGAGAGCCTGGCAAGTGTAGAGACGTAGAGGGTGCTCTGAGCGTGCTCTAACTTGTGGTTTTGTACCTATTGCGCTATTCAATACTAGTTCTGCTTTGGGGGCTGGAGTAGGTCGAAGGGTCGACCGAACCAGGGTAAATCTGCTGTGTACTCTGTGTCTACTTTTTATTTACCCTGTTGCTGCTATAACTGCGTGTGCTTATTCTTGGGTTGCACGAATTATTTTTATAAGCCTATTCCCCCCCCCCCCTCTAGGCTAGGATCCAGATCCAACATAAGCATCTTCTGCGCGACTTCCAAGGGTCCATAGACTTAGGTCTATTGTACATGAAAGGGGAAACAATAGGTTTGGTTGGTTATACTGATGCAGGTTACAGGTCCGATCCTCATACAGAGAAGTCTCAGACCGGATACATGTTTACATATGGCGGCACTGCCATATCCTGGAGATCTGTGAAGAAGACCATGACAACCGTCTCATCCACTCACTCAGAACTTCTAGCGATCCATGAAGCAAGCAAAGAGAGTTTCTGGCTACGCTCTGTGATTTAGCACATTCTCACCTCCACCAGCCTAATGACCGGCATCCTTGCGCCTACACCACTCCATGAAGCCAATGCAGTATGTATAGCCCAGCTACAGGACGGCTACATCAAAGGCGACAAGACGAAGCATATCTCTCCCAAGTTCTTCTGGATGCACGACCTTCAGAAGCAAAAGCAGATTGAGATACAGAAGATCCAATCATGTAATAACTTGACGGATTTGCTTACCAAATCCCTGCCTACTAGTATCTTTGAGAAACTTGTATATGGTATTGGGATGAGGAGAGTGAGAAAATGTAAACTGGGTCAGGATGAGATGACTAAGAACATAAAGATACATAGGAGACTGATGTATAGATTCATAGGAAATCTGCAAGCCTGAAGCATGGTCAGATGAGGGGGGAGTCAACTGAAGGGTTGTACTCTTTTCCCTTGGCTATCGGTTTTTCCCCACAGGATTTTCCGTAGTCAAGGTTTTGACGAGGTAACCTCGTTGACTCTGGATCCTGAAGTATCCACCCCTAGACACATCCCTAAAACAGGGGAAGTTATGAATAAACCGTTCTTTATTTAACAAGGCGGTTATCCTAACTCGGATCCCGAAGAATCCACCTCTTATTCAATGTTGGTTGGATAAGGGGAAGTGTTATGAATAGGCCCATTGGGTATCCGGCCCATCATTGAAAGCTATAAATATGAGGGTAGGGGGCTCTTAACCCCTTACACCTATTACTCGACTTTTCCCTTCACAACATATATATATATATATATATATATATATATATATATATATATATATATATATATATATATATATATATATATAATGGGTATCATACGCCATATGAGAGGGTGTCTCATATGCCTTCTCACATAAAGGGGGCAAGTACAAGCCCACGTGGGTTTGTACTTGTTGTACTTGACCCCCTTTATGTGAGAGGGCATATGAGACACCCTCTCATATGGCGTATGATACCCATTAATCCCACACACACACACACACACATATTGGAAAGTTAGTGTATATCTTTATTGCAACTAAAAATGTACAAGGAATACAATTGGTGATGCGAGAGAAGGTCATGTTGGGGAGGGGAGAGGGCACAAGCGCAGTCACCCTCCACTAACATGTCCTCCCCTGCATCAAATCTAAAGAAAAATTTCGAACACTGACATTATCCTACATCCCTAAATTCACATTGCTCCATGGCACGCCTGTCATCAGAAGTGGTGGCATCTTGGTCTCTTAGAAGTATTCTGATGTCAGATGCTATTTCTTCAAATAGAGCAGTCTTTGTTTTTTTAGTTCCCTAAAAAATTCTTCTATTTCTTTCCTTCCAGTCATGCCAAACAATTGCCGCTAGAACAGTCTTTGCCAGCACACTAATAGTATCTTTAGCATCAAAATGTAGTAAGAAGTAGTCTGCAACCTTATCCAGTTGGGGAGTAATGGGGTCTGATACACCCAATTTAAGGAGACTCCTTTGAAGGATATAGCTTGTATATTCACATTCGAAGAAAATATGGTTTATATTCTCTTCCTTCGTCGCACACAACACACAATTTATATCAGATTGAATACCCCATTTGTTTAGGTGATCTCGAGTTAATAGCTTACCTTGAAGCGCTCGGAGGAGACACAGTGCCATTTTTGGTACACGTTTGGCATGCCAAATCAACTTACAGTATTTGAATGTGGGTTTTTTGTACCTCACGGACTCCCAGGCATCCGAAAATGTAAAGTGGCCAGCTAATTTGATTCCGCTGGGAGCCCATGACCATGTATCCGGTCCTGTGTGTTGGATCTGGATTGTAGCCTAGAGGGGGGTGAATAGGCTAATAAAAATATTCATGCAACCCACGAACAATCCCACGTAGTTTTAGGCACAGGCAGGAAAATAAAATAGCAATCACAGTGTACGCACAGATATACCCTGGTTCGGTCGTCCCCACGACCTACTCCAGCCCCCGAAAGCAAATACTAGATAGATATGTAAACCTGTACAGCTACAATGAGTCAAGATCCCAAATCTACTCTCACCTAGCTCGTACGCACACCACGTGCTCTACACTCTCAATCTAGTCAGATGCTCTCCCTCCGTGACGACTCCCAAGTCGTCAGGTCCCCAAAAAGTAACACAGAAGGTAAATTTTTCCCTACGAGGATCTAACACAACAACTACACAAAATAATGATAAATAGAGTTTAGGAATCTTAGTTTGTGTAGCGGCGATGTCCTCGTCAATCAGCACTGGTCAGATCTCGTCTGACGTAGATGTAGTCTCTGATGTCCCCTCAATAGTTCTGCTCCACTCTCGATGTAACTTGCGCCCTTCGCCAAAGATTGAAACTTGCGGCACCTCACCAAAGATTGCAACTTGTGAGACTTCACCAAAAATCAAAGCTTGCGGCACCTACAAGAGTTTTGCAAAGAGAGATTAAAACATGCGGCCTTCAATAATAAACATTGCAAATCCACAAACAAAACGTGACATGCCTTCCCTTTTTGAGTGATGAAGTGCGGCTATCAACAATTGAAGGCCGGCCCCTGTGCTCTTGATGATTGCCAAGAAGAATAATGTTGTGCCCCTTGGTTTAATAGAAATTGTGACGCCTTCAACAAAACACACGCAGTCCGGCCAAAAAAAAATCTTGCCCAAACAGTTTTGTGCACACATATTTTTCACAAAGATTTTGCACAGAACTTTGAGAGATTCGGCTGTGTGTAAAAATAGTAGGGTTTTAGTCAAAGCTCTTGGTGTTTGCTCTTGTTCAAAGTCTGTGCGGCTTGGGGTCTCAAAAATGCGGCGGCTGCTAAGTCTAATTTTTTTGATCCCCTCAATAACAAAAAAAAACAACCTGCGGCCCTTGAAAAGATTTTGACTTATTTTTTTTTGTTGAAAGGGTATGGCTCTCAGAGATTTTGATGGGATCAAAATAGTGTTTGCAATGAAAAACAATAGAAAGCTTCGGCCTGGCTTTGATAATTTCAAAGGCAAGAGCACACAAAAAATTGTGTAACCTGTGTCTTGAGGGGAGAGGTATTTTTTCTTGGCCGCAGCTTTGATTGCTTGGTGTTCTTTTTAAAAAGAATTGCTTGAAGGTTGATTGGCCAAGAGGTTCAACGATTTCGGCTCTAGGGGATTCTCAGGATGCGGCTACTTCCAAAACAAAGGCGCACACCTCTAGGGATTTAATGAATGGGCAGCACACTCTTTAGGTCACGGCCTGGAGTTTTTTTATAGGCTTGATTGATTCTCCCCTCAACAAACTATGCGGCTTTTTCCTAGCTTCAAAAATGTCGGCTGACCTATATGATTTTATTGAAGGGTGCGGCTTTCCTGAAACGGTTGGTTTCTGTATGATGATATTTATTTATATATATATGATTGTTCGTCTTCTCTCTTTTTCTCTTCCATATCTTTTTCCCTATCTGGAGCTAAGCGAGCTTCATGACGCTCTTATCTTAGAGCCAGACTCATTTTAGAAGTCCCTAGAACTCATCCCGAAGCTTCGCACTTCATTTGGAGACTTGGTGTGCACTTTAGTCGGTTCAAGAACAAGGACCGACCGACTAGATGTCAATCTAGTCGGTCAGAAACTCTTCATGGACCGACTAGTTTCCGTCAGATTTTTCCACTGAGTTACTGTTTACGCTTAGTCGGTCTAAGTTCATCCACCGACCAACTAGTTGTTGAACTAGTCGGTCAACACTTCTTTGCAGACCGACTAAGTTAGAGATCATTTCATGCAGTCGAGTTACTGTTTATCTTTAGTCGGTTTAAGAACGAATACCGACCGACTAGTTCTCAAACTAGTCGGTCAACCGCCCTTCACTGACCGACTAGTTGACCCCGAAACCCTAATTCCTGACCTAACCGCCGTTTCATTTTCTTATTTAAACGCGCGGCTGTTGCTCTTTTCTTCTCATTGTTTTGAGTTGTCTTCTTCCCCAATCCCTCTCCTTCCTCTCCTTAAGCTTTTTCCTCCTCACGTGCACCCTCCACCTTCTTCAAGATCCTTCTCTCCTTCTGTTCTCCTTACCCCTTCTTTTCTCCTGTTTCTTCTTCTCCTTCCTAATCCTTTCCATTTTTCCAGCCGGCCACCCTCACCTTCTCCCCAGATCTGAAACTTGCGGCCAAGCTCCGGCCGCCTTCTCGTTTCCCTTCCCGGGATCCATCTTGGCGATCCAACCTCAGTTCTAGCAACGACGACACCGGGAGATGCCAAGATCTTTGTCATCACCTTCGGAGGCCAACGTCATCATCAACAATCAACATTCCTCGCTGCGCTACCCGCGGCCTAGGAATTTCCGGACGACACAAAGCTTCCACCTTTCCAGATCTGACGCCGGATCTTCGTGCAATCGCCTTTTTCAGGTTGGTCCCCTAAACTTGTAGAAACCCCCACCGTAAATGATCAAAACCTAATTAAAAATCATCAACCTTAATCAATTAAATTTAATTACGTTGATCTTTAAAACGTTGTGCAAACCGTAGAAATCGACGAATGGACTTTATGCATGTGCACATAGGATATATCGTCGATTAGGTTAAATACATTAAAAATGTGATTTTTGACGATTAGGTTAGTCCCGATAACCTAGACACAACCCTAATAGGAATTTTGAATCGTGAACTGACACCGTCGCCGTGTCACGATTTTCAGACGTACCGCCGAAGAGACGTTTGGACGAGACATACCGGGGAGACGACGCACTCGCCACCACAGGTAAGTGTACCACTTGCGTTCTTGGCCATGTTTAGGCCTTCGTCTTGTTAGAATTGTTATTTTAGAAACATGAGAACCGGACGTGAAATGATAGCGTCCGGGACGCCCTTGATGGCTCAGACTCGACAACGAAGTCTGAGTCCAGAAACAAAAATTTTGACATCATAGGATTGACATGTGTGTGTATGTGTTGTGGACACCCTAGTACAACCCCTCCTGTTTTGTCGTGTCATGTCCCTTCCATGTCTCGTTCCGTCTTGCACAGCCCGATGGGCAATAGGGCACTCGCCAAGCCAGAGCGAGTGATCCCTTGTACTGATTCACAGCCCGATGGGCAATAGGGCACCTGTCAAGCTAGAGCAGGTGATCCCTTGTACTGATACACAGCTCAAAGAGCAATAGGGCACTTGTCAAGCTAGAGCAAGTGATCCCTTGTCCTGTCACGATTCTTGGGGTTTTGGGGTAGGGTTGAGCGTGCAAGCGGCAAGAGGGTCTGATCACCCTCGAACCGAACAGGCGTGAACCCTTTTCATGTCTTGTCTTGTCCTGTCTGGCTCTCCTTGTTCCGTCTTGTCTTGACACCTGTAGGCTAGTCCCGTAGTCGGTAGCCCTCGCTACGACTACTACTTGTCGTGTTTACTTTTCATGTTACGTGTACTTTCGTTTGTTCGCCTGTTGTAACCTCAGCAAGTTAATCAACCAGTAAAACGTTTGTTAAATAATTGGTGCACTTACAGTTTGGTCTAACCTTTTCTTGTAGACCTTACCTGACGTACAGTTCCTTCTTTTGGTGCTGTACGTCAGGGATCGAGCCAGAGTACGTTGAGGAGACTACTTGCCAGCTGACGTGGAGCCAGAGAGCGTCGATCCTGAGTACGACCCTGAGGAGGACCAGAGCTAGAGACTCCTCGTTGCAGTTCCCAGAGTTATCTATTTACTTTAGTTTGGGTGCTTGCACCGTTAGATTTCCTTTCTGCTGTTGTAGCCCTTTGGGCGTTGAGACTTGGTACTTTTGATATGTTGGAATAAAATGTGATGTTCTTTCCTTCTTGTATTTTTATTGTTCTGTACTAACATGCAGGGACCTGTACCTTCGTCTTGGTACCACACAGACGCTTATTGGGTCAGGGATCGTTAGCTCTGGCCTAAGCGGGCCTTGTCACGCTTCGCCTCCGCTGTTTTGGGAAGCGGGGCGTGACATTTCCTGAGATTTGATTGGCTATTTAGAAAAGAAAAGCACCTTGGTTTCGATTTGATGCAAACAAAAAGAACGGCGCCTCTCAAGAATTATTTTTCGCTGCTAATCCCCTCTCTCTGCCTAACACCCAAGAGACGGCAGTATTAAATATTTGATACTGGGTTCACAAGGGCCTGGGGAATTTTGATCTTCAACGCATGAAAGAGGAGTGCGGCCTTTCCTAGAATTCTAGGGTTTTTGTAATTGGCTCCTTGGAGATTGATTGCCCTAGAGAGAGGGAAATATTTCGGCTGCCCCTCTTTTTAAAGGGGTGCGGCAACTTTATTTTAGGTTACGGCTTTGATCTTGACTTGGTATGAGCCCTAGTGGATGAGACCCAATCCAAGTATATTGCCTCCTCCTTTCTTTGACTATTTCTCCTTTGCACATGAACACCCAATTCATCATCCCATTGACCAAGTCTCTCCGTGAATGAATCACACGGTTGCCGTTCCTGAAATGCTTAACACACACGTTAAAAACGTTCACACACGTTTGTTATCATCAAACACGAAGTTCATAGACCGTTGCTACCAACACTGTGCACAGGGTTATTTGATTTAAAAGAGGCCGAAATATGTTGATCTCTGGATTTTCTTTCCGGCCAGCTCCCGTCCAATATTCTACTACCATCCTGTTACGAGCGTCTATCGGTACATCTTGTAAATCAATTAGGGGGCCACACGGCAACCAGTTATCCAACCAAAATAAGGTAGAAGTACCGTCTCGAACCTGTCTCTTTATAAGATGCTTAGTAAATTGACGACAGTGCAAGATGAATTTCCAGGTTCCAGAATGTGATGCTTTCCCTGCTGCAGAATACAGCATTGTAAAATCCCTATAATTGTTACGCATGTATGTTGCCCAAAGGCTCTCAGTAGATAGCATTCGCCATGTAAGTCGAACCCTTACTGCATGATTGATGTCAGATAGTAGACGTAAACCCACTCCCCCCTCCTCTTTTGGGGTACACATATCTTTCCAGGCCCAAATACGAGATGAACCCAGATATAATTCCAGCATATAGATGTGATAGCTCGTAGAACAGATTTAGGTATACGATAAACATGCATCCAAAAAGTGATCATGCCATAGATGACAGATCTCAGCAGCTCTATCCGTCCCGATATTGATAACAAGGAAGACGTCCATCCCATAATCCTTTTCTTGCATTTGTCAATCAGCCTGTTATACATAGAAGGTTTCGGGTACCTGGTAGAAAGGGGCAAGCCAAGGTATGTGGTAATAGAGTGACCAAGGCTAATCCCAAGGAGACTAGCTAGCTCAACTGGATTCTTAGTGCCTTTACTGAAAATAGATATGCTTTTATTCCAATTTATATCCAAACCTGTCAGATTAGTGAAATCTTCAAGTAAGGTTTTTAAACCTTGGAATGTATGCTTGTTGGCCCGACAAAAGAGGAGTAAATCATCTGCAAATAGCAGATGTGATATAATCCCTGACCTTCTCACGGGGTGGATAGTACGCATTACTAGGGATTTAACACCTCCATAGTGAGAACAAAGAGATATGGGAGAGAGGATCACCTTGTCTGATGCCTCTGTTGCCTTCAAAATAGCCAGCAGGGGAACCATTGACCATTACAGAGAATGTGGGAGTCGAAATGCACTCTTTAATCCAAGATACAAATTTCCTGCTAAAACCCAGACGGTGAAGTACAAGCCCACATGGGCTTGTACTTGTTGTACTTGACCCTCTTTATGTGAGAGGGCATATGAGAGACCCTCTCATATGGCGTATGATACCCATTCATCCATCCGACCCAAATTTAACGGTTTCGCATGAACAGAACTTTTGCGAATGGTTGATGAATGGGCAAAACACATGGGATCGGGTTGAAAATTGGTGGGTCGTGTATTTAGAGGGTGGAGATCAAGATGAACGGTTCGGATCTTCCGAAAAAATGGGGGGCATAGGATTTTTGATAGGGGGTCATTTTTGGGGGTTATTTTTGGGGGTCATTTGATCCCTCCTATATATATATATATATATATATATATATATATATATATATATATATATATATATATATATATATATATATATATATATATATATATATATATATATATATATATATATATATATATATATATATAAGGCCATCAGCAAAATTATTTGCAACAGGCTCAAGATTGTGGTACATGAACTTATATCTCCTAACCAGTCGGCTTTCCTGAAGGGTAGATTGCTATCAGATAGTGTTTTGCTTGCCCATGAACAAATCCGTGTTTCAGCAACCAAATGGGATCTAGAGCTTGCCTTAAGTTAGATCTCCGCAAGGCATTCGATGGTGTAAATCGTGAAATCATATACTACATTATGCATCGTATGGGGTTTAAAAGAAAGTTCATCTCCTGGATAGCTGAATGCATTTCTTCTCCAACATTCTCAGTTATGGTTAATGGTTCCCCTGTGGGTTACTTCGAAGGTAACAGGGGACTCAGGCAAGGCGACCCCCTCCCGCCCTATCTTTTTGTTATTACTATGGAGGCATGCTCACTCCTTATTGAAAAGTCTATTAGTTCTGGCACAATCCAGCCCATGAGACGCTGTGGGGCTATATCACATCTACTTTTTGCAGATGATCTGTTATTATTCTGTAGGGCTAATAAACGTTCTTTTAATGGGTTAAAATCACTGCTTGAAGATTTTTCTAATTTTACTGGATTGGATATCAACTGGGAGAAAAGTATTGCTATCTTCAGTAAAGGAACAAAAGAGCCTATGGATTTAGCTAATGTACTGGGAATAAAGGTTGGCACCTCCTTCACCACCTACCTGGGCCTGCCCCTATCAACAAAATATCCAAAACCTTCTATGTTTGGGAGGCTGATAGACAAATGTAACAAGAGGCTCATGGGCTGGACATCAAGTATGTTATCTAAAGCAGGGCGCATTGAGCTTGTCAGGACTGTGATTCATGGCATGATTAATTTCTGGCTGCAGGTATATCGTATCCCATAAACTGTTCTTCGTATTATCACATCCATTTGTAGGAAATTTATATGTGGCTCTTCCCGCATATGGGCTTGGAAAGATATCTGCTCTCCCAAGAAGGAGGGTGGGGTGGGTTTGAGACTCCTTAAAGACATGAACATGGCGGCGGGAGTGAGACTTACTTGGAGACTATTATCTAATACGGGGCTCTGGGCAAACTACATGCAGTCCAGCTACAAAGATATCTCTCAATTTTTTTCAGCTAAGGGGAAGGCTACCCATTCTGGTACCTGGAAGTTTTTGCTGCAGTGTAGATCATACTCTAAACACCTTATAAAGAGGATTGTCCGGGATGGCAAATCTACCCTGTTTTGGATAGATAATTGGCTCCCTTGTGGGCCATTGGCTGAATTGTATGACATCCCCACTGATAGTATCACAAGGCCGGTTTCATTTTATTGGAATGGTACAGGGGGTGGACCAATGACCACTCTATATCACAAATTCGGCCCTTACTCCGAGACTTTTCTTTATCCCCAGGCAATGATGAATGGGCATGGGCGGGTCAAAGCGACTTCTCTTTCAAGGCCGCCTGGGAGGGGGCCCGAGTACAAAGACCTCCTTTTGATTACTCTTCGCTGGTTTGGTCCAAGTATACGGTGCCAAAAATGAGCATTACCCTATTAAGAGCATTTCAAGGAAAATTGGCAACAAAAGCTACATTGAGTAGATGGAGCCCTCATATTGAGACCGGCTGTGTGTTGTGTGAAGGGGATGAAGCAGAAACAATTGATCACTTGTTCTTCCACTGTGAATATTCAAATTACATATTATCCAGATGTCTTCTCAAGCTGGGGATCCCGGACCCCGTTGAGCCACTTCTTGGCAGAGTTGGGGACTATTTCATCTCTAAATATGGGAAGGGCGAGACGGTTGGTATTTTGGCTAGAACTGTCCTATCAGTGGTGGTTTGGCATATTTGGAAGGAAAGAAATAAGAGGGTTTTTGAAGGTATAAGGAGACCAAGAATGGTGCTATTTGATGACATATCAGTATCCACTAGAGATATTCTACACCAACTAGAAGCCAATACCCAGGAGGCTAAGCGAGCCATGGAAAATTGGGATCTTATAGATGCTGGTTAGACGGCTTGCTATTGAATGGTTTTTATTCCTGTAATTTTTCTGGGCAGGTAAAGGGTGGGAGTGTTGCTTGTAATGGGTGACGGCGCTTGTGCCCTCTCCACATTCCTGCATTCACTCTACTCATGTACTGCTGGTTGTAATTATGTACATTTTTGCTTTCAATAAAGACACACACTATTCTTCCATATATATATATATATATATATATATATATATATATATATATATATATATATATATATGGCAATCTTCCATTGCGAAAAAATGGTGCGAAAGCCCGTGCGAAAACATTTTTTTTATTTTTTTGAAATTTTTTTTTTTCAAAAATTCTTTTTTTGATGTTTAATCCATACAATTATATACCCCAGGGAAAATAATGGGTGAACCCGTTGGGGATTAGAGCACCCATCCACCCATTACAAATTTAACGGTCTCAAAACGTGCGAATTTGATGAAATGCCTTGATCGAAGGCCAAATGACATTATTTATCAACCATTATTTTTTGAGGGGGGTATAATAACATATAATGAGGGTAGAAAAAAGAATTTTTGAAAAAAAAAATTTCAAAAAAAAGATAAAAACATTTTCGCACCGTGCGAAATGTTCTCACATGAAGATGTACATATATATATATATATATATATATATATATATATATATATATATATATATATATATATATATATATATATATATATATATATATATATATATATTGAAGAGTAAGAGTTAGACTATATTAATTTCACGCAAAAGGTTACAACAATCTAAGCAAGTAAGAACTAGTGGGTAATAAAAAGAGAGGGGATAGGGCACAAGCGCCGTCACCCTCTACTAAGTACTACCTACCGCAATTACTTAGCTAGTCCAAATATGTACAATGCAACAACATAACAAATCAAAACACAACTACACAGAACTGCTAAAGTAGAATGCATCACGCATCTATGAGGCCCCAATTTGAGAGAGGGGTGGAATCCGATGCTTCATCAAAGTTCAAGAGTCTGAGGGAAGCTCTCACATCATAAGCCATCTCTTCAAACACCACAGTCTTCCCCTTGGATTTGCTTTCAAAAATTCGCATATTACGCTCCTTCCATATGTGCCATACTATGGAGGATAGGGAAGTTTTAGCCACCACATTCAAAGGATCTTTCTTACTGTAATTAGCATGAAAAAGATCACAGACCCCCTGGATAGTTCTCGGAATCGGACCTGTGTAGCACAACTTCAAAAGGCATCTGGTAAGCATATATTTGGAGTAATCACAGTCAAAGAAAAGATGGGAAATACTTTCTGGAGAGTTAGAAGAGCAGAGAACACAAGAAATATCAGTAGAAATCCCCCTATTGGAAAGAAGCTCCTTGGTCGGCAGCTTGTTATGAATTGCCTTTAGCAAAGTCAAAGCAAATTTCGGGACATTTTGGGGGAACCATACCGAATCATAGTAGGCGAATGGGGTGGAAGTAGATCTCACGCCACTCCAAGCAGCTCTAAGTGTACCAGCTGGCCCTTTTACCCACCTCCATTCATCAACCCCATCACATAGAGTAATGCCAAGGAGCAAATGCCGAACTCCCTGAATATCTGGACTGTTGCTCCACCCCGTTCCCGTCCAATAGTCACTAACCCTTGCAGTTTCCTTCCCTTGGATAGGCTCATGTAACAAATGCAGGGGTCCATTAGGATGCCAATTGTCATACCAGAAAGAAGTAGAATTGCCATCCTTCACAACACGTGTAATGAGTTTTTGGGAGTGAATATGATTTTTCAAAATGAACTTCCAAGAACCAGAATCAGAAGGTCTAGCTTTTGTAAAATAAAACCCATATTTTATAGCTCCATAGCTGTTCCCCATATATTTTGCCCAAATACCTTTAGAAGATAGCACTCTCCAGGTAAGACGAATACCGGAAGCGACATTTAAATCATCAAGAGATCTTAGTCCAACTCCTCCTTCTTTTTTTGGAATACACATCTCCTTCCAAGCCCAAACATTTAGCTTACCACAAATAAATTTTCTGCAAGCAGAATTAATGGTACGGATGACAGATGGTGGTAGGCAATACGCTTGCATCCAGAAAGCCACCATGCCATAAATGACCGAATGCACCAATGCAATCTTCATATGTGTGTGTGTGTGTGTGTGGGGCAAGTAATCAGTGTAATTTATTAATATCAAAATGTTTTGTACAAATGGGGGGATCACTACATAGCACCATTAGATAAAAGAGAGAGGGGGGAGAGGGCACAAGCGCCGTCACCCTATACAGACTAGTATCTACTATGTCTATGTAACGTTCCAAAATCTAAAGAAAAAAGTTCCAAAATAACCAAATGTATATACAATTAGCCAGCATCCAAAAATCCCCAGTTAGAAAAAGCCGTGGTATCTGAAGCCTCATCCAGGTCCAGGTCACGCAGCGAGATAGTGACGTCCGCAACAATGTCTTCAAAAAGTTGTGCCTTTTCCAATCTCTTGAACTCAAAAATCTGTTTATTCCGTTGCTTCCAAATATGCCATACCATGGACGCCAGGGCCGCCTTTGCCAGCACCCCCACTGGGTCTGATTTTTTATATCTAGATAAGATCAAGTCACAGACAGTAGAAAGGCTAGTAGGAATATTCCCCGTGTACCCAAGTTTGAGCAGGCATCTAGTAAGTATATATTGGGAGTAATCACATTCAAAGAAGAAGTGTGACCCACTCTCCTCAATTTCATCTTCACAAAGAATGCAATAATGATCTGAGATAATCCCCCACCTGTAGAGAAGATCCTGAGTAGGCAACTTACCTTGTATAGCTCGAAGGAGAGATATGGACATTTTTGGGACATGTTTGCTGTACCAAACGAGCCCATGGTATGCAAAGGACGGCTTCAGTTCGCACGAACCCTCCCAGGCCGAGCGGTAGGAGCAAACCCCCCAAGAATGCCAATTCCAGCTATCAACCTGATGGCCGAGTTTAATGTTCTGTAAGTGCGGCAACAGGGCTTGGATGTCGGTTGAATTGCGCCAGGATCCCAAGTGCCAATAGTCGCTGACCCGTATGGATTCAGCCCTAGGCGACGGAGGTTGGAGGAGATGCAATGGTCCTATGGGGTGCCAGTTGTCGAACCAGAACAAGGTGGTTGTCCCGTCACCAACTGATCGTTTGATCAGATTTTAGGAAAAATTCCGGTGTCTCAACATGTATTTCTGGGTGCCAGAACTGGAAGCTCTCGGTTTGGTGCTGAAGAATTTCCTGGAAGCTTGATCATTATGTTTCCTCATGTGACTAGCCCATAACCCCTCATAAGTAAGGAATCTCCAAGTAAGTCGAACTCCGGATGCTGCATTCAAGTCTTTCAGTTGCCTAAGCCCCACGCCCCCTTCCTTCTTCGAAACACAAGAATCTTTCCATGCCCAAATATTCAGCTTTCCCCATATGAATTTTCTGCAAGCCGAATTGATGGATCTAATGACAGTAGAAGGAATGTGGTATGCTTGCATCCAGAATGCCACCATGCCATAACTTATGCTATGGACCAATTCAATTTTACCCGTGGTGGAGAGAAGAGAGGATGACCACCCAAGCAATCTCTTCTTGCATTTATCTACCAACCGCCCGTACATAGATGCCCTTGGGTAGTTTGAAGAAAGAGGCAGTACAAGGTAGGTAGATAAGGAAGTTACCAATTTGATGCCTAGAGCAGCGGACAGGCCTCTAGCATCGCGAACCCCTTTACTGAATATGGCAGAGCTTTTGTTCCAGTTTATCTGAAGCCCCATATATAGATTGAAGTTGTGTAATAACTTATTCAGACCTTCAATAGAATGGTGGTTGGCACGGCAAAAAACTAGGAGGTCATCTGCAAACAACAGGTGAGAAATAGACCCTACTCTCTTCAAAGGTTGAATAGAAAGAGAGGATTCAGCCATAGCCATCAGTAGAGAGAAAGCCTCCATGACCAACACAAATAGGTATGGGGATAGAGGGTCCCCTTGTCGCAGACCTCTGTTGGAACCAAAGTAGCCTTCTGGCGAACCATCAATCAATACTGAAAAGAAGGGTGTAAATATACATTCTGTAATCCAGCTAATAAATTTGCGTTTAAAGCCCATTTGATGCAGTTGGAAATAAATGAATTCTCTGTTTACACTATCAAATGCCTTACTAAGGTCCAATTTGATGCAGGTTCTGGAACCCATGGGGTTGCTGAAGTCCCTAATCTGCTCATGGGCTATAAGAGTGCAATCAGCTAATAATCTGCCCTTTAGGAAAGCAGCTTGGTTGGGAGAGACCAAATCTGAGATAACATGCTTCAGCCTGTTGCATAAGACCTTACTAATAATTTTATAGATCACATTACAGCATGAGATAGGCCTATAATCGCCTAGGCCCGAGGCAGTAGCACTTTTTGGAACAAGGGTGAGGAAAGTATGATTTATATAAGGAAGCATTCTACCAGAGTTGAAGAAATAAGATACAGTGGAGATAACAGCATCACATATAATCTCCCAAGTTTGTTGGTAGAAGTAAGCATTGTACCCATCAGGCCCAGGCGCTTTGTCTTTCCCAATTTGGAATGTTGCATTTTTGATCTCATTCGCAGTAACCTGTCTATCCATCCAAGTAGAAGCTTCTGCGGTTAAGATACGCTTGGGGGTAAGCTTGGGAAATACATTCCAGTAGTCAGACTGCTTGTATAAATTCATATAGAAGTTAGAAGCTTCATGCCAAAAGGAGATGGGATCATAGCTCCATTGTCCATTAGTAGCCATCAGATGGGTAAGATTGTTATGACATTGCCTGGATTTCATTGCCGCGTAAAAAAAATCTGGAATTCCTATCTCCCAGGTTGAGCCAATTATGTCTACTTTTCTGCCTCAACTCCTCCTCGTCCCCATCCAGAGCCTTGGCTAATTGGAAAGAGGCCACTTTTTCCTTCTTTTGCAATTCAGGATCAGAGGAAATGCTTGAATTTCTTTGCAAAGTCTCCAGATTATTGCGGCATGCAGCTACACCCAACCTCTCCCTATTTGCAGTAGCCCATGCCTTAAGCTTGCACTTCATGTTTTTAAGATTAGCTGCCAACGTTTGCAAAGGTGAGCCAGTTCCACAGGAATTCCAGTTACTATGCACTAGCTCATTAAAACCTGGGAAATTGACCCAAGAGTTATAGAATCTAAACGGTTTGGGGAAGGAAGGTACCTTAGATTGAGGCCAAACAATCATCCCAGCATGGTCACTCGTACCAGCAGTAGTGTATTCGTAATAAGAGTGAGGCAAACATTGAACCCAATGAATATTACCAAAGACATGATCCAGCCTAGCTGAGATGCAGGAGCACCCAATGCGCCGGTTGTTCCAACTATATTTATTACCCACGCCTTTGAGCTCAAAGAGTTGACATTCGCCAATACAAGAATTAAATGCATCAATACTACTGGGGTCAACAGTGCTCCCCTCAAGCTTTTCATTAGAGCTACGGATAATGTTGAAGTCACCACCAACAAGCCAGGAGAGGGAGATCAGCATTCGGGAGTCATTCACACGGGAATTCCAGAGCGGGAGTCTTAAAGAGGGAAGATTAAACCCATATACAGCTGTGAGGGCCATGATGAAACCACCCGAATTACTGAAAGTGGCAGTTATGTGTTGATCTGATATTGACCCCATAGCGCAAGTCCAGGTCAATAGATTGTAGAAAATAATAATCCTGCCCCCTTTATGGTATTTGCGGTTATCAATACTCCCCCAATCCTTAGCAAAACACTTTGTGATCCTCTCTTCATTAATACCTTCCACCTTCGTTTCAAATAAGCAAACTATAGAAGGGTTATGTGACCTCAACCTATACCTCAGATCAGCGAGATGCGAAGAGTTATTGAGGCCCCTTGTATTCCAGAAGAACACCGACATTAGGAAGGAGTGGATTGGGGCTGAGCCTGGGCCAGCCTAGAACTTCATCGAATTGTAGTAGGAGAGAGCTGGGCAGATTTGGATTTATTCTGTGGTAGGGAGGTCTTCAGTTGCGAATGTTCTTCCTCCTATGCGGGGTTAAGGACAGTTGGGTTCACAGGTGGGTCAACGTCCTCAGCTTACTACAATACCGTGGGGGACGGAATATGGCGAGAAGCAATCCGGATGGAGCCAATAAGCATAGAAGGATCAGCCAACGGAGAGGAGACAATATCAGAAACCTGGGGAGGGTTCCTACCACGGCTACACTCCCCCTCTTCCATATATGAGGACCGCATGTTAACAACACAACCAATAGTAGCAGCTTCCATAACTGAGCACCCACTGGCAGCAACATTACTAACAGAAGCCGTGGTGGCTCCATGCATGGACTCCATCACTCCGGGATTGGCGTGACTAAGGGTAAGATCGTTTACTCCCTGCGGATTAATTCCAGTGACAATGGGGACTTCAGCCATCTCACAACGGGCTGAGGGACTGTTAGCATTAAACAGACCAGTTGCCTCTGTGTTTACCGTGGCTGTGGTTGGATTAATGATTCCAGGATCAGTATGGACCTCCGCATTATTCATCGGCTTTTGGATTGAAGGAAGCTTTGCGACATCCGGGCATTGGGAGTCAGCATGTCCAAAGCACAATATATATATGTCACGCCTCGCTTTCCAAAACGACGGAAGCAAAACGTGACTAAGTTCCGCTTGGGCCGGAGCTGTGAGGCTCGGACCCAATAAGCGTCTGTATGGGGTACCATTTAAAAGATTGCAGGTTCTTGCATATATAGAATTCGTAACAACAGAAGTACTGAAAGAAAAAGATGCATTCATTTTATTCCATCAAGATACTTAGAAGTACAAGAGTCTAAAAAGGAAAGTAAAGCCCAGCATGGCAACAACTGCAGAAAGGAAACTAATGGTGATACGCACCCAACCTAAAACAGAAGTAAAGAGTGCTACGCACCCAAACTACGAACAACGGAAACTCCAAGGTCGGCAACTGAGGAACCCCTAAGACTGGTCCTCACTCGGGTTGCACTAAAGTCCTGAAATCTCATGTTCTCCCACTCATAACGGGCCCTTGGGAGTATAACATATTTCTGATGTTTATACCTTTCCTCAAGGGTAGTCCACAGCTCTAGTGGATATTCGACCATAAGGTATTCAGCCTATAGGGCCTTATCCACGTGGCGACGAATGTAGATAATAGCTTTTGCATTTTCAATGTCTGTCGCCAGCTTATCTTTTGTAATTGTAGTTATAAGGGATTGAGCTCGCATGTGGAATTTGACATTCAGCTGCCAGTTTAGATAATTCTTCCCTGATGCATCCAGTATTTTGAAATCGACGCTTGCGATTTTTGCCATTTATCTAGAGAAGCACAAATTTTTGCATGAATTAATAATACTGAAAAGAATTGTGTCATGCAGAGGTAATTTTAAATGAATAAACTAATTGCATGGATTGGCCAATCACCACATAAAAAATAATGTCCAAAAGTCCAGATATATAGTCCATTTTCAATAAATGAAAGAGAAAATTATAACTTAACCACATGGGTCCCATGAAAATCTTCATCTTCAGGAGTGGCCTCTGCCTCCATGGAAATGGTCATCGGTCTTGGGCATTACATATTTTTCTCTCAAAAAAAAGAAAAAGTGCTGGAAAGTAAAATGTCGGACATAAAAGGCTGATCCATAACCACAATTAGCCATTTAAGCAAAATTTGTTCTCAGAAAACATGTTTATAACACATCACATGCATTACAGATTCACAGTATAAAATCATCATATTTAATACTTAATAATTAATTGGACCATAGGACGACGTCATACACCGTTAGGTTAGATAGCTAACGGTAGAGCGGTCGCAGAATCTTCATAATTATTAAGCTAATGCTCGCATAAATAAGCATAAAAGTTTTATCCTAGAATTTGTGACAGATATTTGTGTTGTAAAGCATATAAATATGATTCTAAACACATGCATCATACATGATAATATGCTAGAAATAAGTCGTGCGCATATGGGTCAATTCAAATAAAACTGAATAATGCATTCATGTAATTTGTTTGAGAGGAAAAATAAATTTTCCCTTTTGTACCCTTATTTATTCACCAACTTTCCCCATTAAACACCTTATCTTCCCCCATATTTTTCTCTATTGTTCCCCCGTAGTTTTCTATTTATTTTAGGCCCTCAATCCCCCCATTTTTTTCATTTTCATTTCATTTTTTCTCTCTTTTTCATTTGGGCATGCTGCGGACTTCAACCAGTTTGCCCCTTTTTTTCTCTTTTCGTCTGCGGGCAGAAGCCCCAAGGAGACTGCTGGCTACGGCCCACATCGGTTCTTTTTTGGGGTATGCCGACCGAAGCACGCAGGCTGCTGCGGGCTTTGGTCCGCAACATTATTATTTTGTTTTTTTCTTGTTGTGACATTATATTGTACGGAGCGACAGAGTTAGTAGCCACCGCTCCCCATGATGGTCTACTGTCGGAAGAAAAGGGCGGGGGACAGACATGCCATCGTATGCGGCACACCGCCGGGTGACGATGCTTGGTTATCGGTGGAGAGGGGCCGCCGGCGCTAGTGGTAGGGGAAAATTTTTGCCATTGCTTTGGGCGACGGTGTGCCACTGCCGCTTGGGGGGCGATGGGTCTACAGAAGAGGGGGGTTGCGGTTACCGGCGGCGTGGGTGCCGCCGGTCGGCCGTTTTTTGTGAAAATCCTATATCATAGTTTTTGTTGCCGCAGAAGGCGGTGGCGCAACACCTCTGCTAGGGGCAGTGGGGGACCAGTGGGGGGGGTGGTGGCGGTGGCCACGGCTGCTCTCCTAAAGATCGATGGCAAAGAGCCGCTGTCCTTCCCCTAAAAAAATCTATTTTTGTTGGTTTTCTAATTTGATCTTGGGAAATCTATCTCATATGGATGATCATGATTTAAAAAAATTGCATCGTTTTTGATATATCTCAAAGATCAATGAAGAAGACGAGCGCGTAGAGGTGAACGATGTCCGCACACGATGGATCAACTGTCTCCTTCTGAGATTTTGCATTGAACGGGACTTCAATTTCAGGGAGCGCGTGCTGATAACGTGTTGTGAACGTATCCTCTGGGGGAGACCCCGTGCCTTTATTTATATGGAATGTGAGAGTTCATACATGGATATGGTACAATCTTTCAAAGAGATTACAATCTTATCATCTCACATTATATTTTATTTATAACAGATTTGTGTTTTTAGAATATAAACATCAAAATAAATGGGGGGTTTTGACCTTACCCAAGGAGAGAATTTCTTCCTTAGCGCCAATTTTACTCTTTTTAGAATATAAGGAAAGTTTGGTTGGAATTGCAAACTTGTAAATAAAATAGTCATAACACGTGCCATAGGGCACGGTTCATTTAAGATATCCCCTCAAAATCTTTGTTTTCACCCTTCAAAATCTAAACGAACAAAAATCTAGATTCGGCTCGGGCGCCTTCGGTGCATAAACCGTGCCCTCGGGCACGGTTCATTTAAGATATCCCCTCAAAATCTTTGTTCTCCCCAAAAATTATTTCACCCTCCAAAATCTAAACGAACAAAAATCTAGCTTCGGCGCATAACCCGTGTTGAGTATTGATTCCCCTGATTTGGTTTTGATGATGAACAAACATAAATATCGGGTACTAATTCTCTTTGAGCACAGTTATGGAGATCGTCGTCAAATTACTTTGTAGATCTCAAGCAACGTCCCAAGACTTCTTTAGAGCGCGTGATCGTTGTGCCTGAAGCTTTGTTGAAGCTCAAGGAGTTATTAATGAAGTCAAGGGATTCAGAAAGCTTTGAAGACGGTTTGTCATGTTTATTTATATTGTCTTCTAGCTTCGTCTCGTAGAATGTTAAGCCTTGAGTCTTACTCGTCTGTTTATTCTCATATCTATCTTAACTTATCACTAAGAATTCCCTAGAAGCCATTAGATAGGGTTCATTGCTTATCGTCCTTGATTTGGCTTTCTTGTGCATCTTAGTTGGTTCAAGAAGGATGATTAATCGATTAAAAGTAAATCTAATCGGTTAGGAAGTCTTCTTGAACCGACTAGTCTTCTTTGATATTTTTGGCATATTCACGGTTGACCAATTAGTCGGTCCAAGAAGGTTCACCGACCGACTAGTTGTCAAACTAGTCGGTTAGTGTTTCTTCTTAGACAGACTAGTTTACCCTTCGTTTTTCACTAAATTCTATGTCGACCATCTAGTCGGTCCAAGAAGGTAGGCCGACCGACTAGTTCTCAAACTAATCGGTCAGTGATCCTTCTTAGACCGATTAAACGGCTTTAATTTTCCAGTCGTTGGAGATTTTATTTCCACGATTTTTCTTGATCTGTTTTGATTCTTTCCATATATGTTTGATACATTTCAAACATGGAAATTTCTCTAATATGAGAGTGATTTCAGATCTATTTCAAAAGCAATCGATTATCAATTTTTCTAAGGGCTCTCTCTCTCGAAAATCTGTCTCTCTCTCTCTCTCTCCTTTATGACCTAATTTCTCAATGAGATTTTCGGCTGGTGTGCGTTCATACTTCAGGAAGGTTGAATCACGATCATCATCATCATCCTAGCCATCTTCCTCTGTCCATCTTGGTGGTGCAAGGGTTTCTTGATCATCTCTTCTCATCATCCTTCCTTACCCTAAATTCGTAAGTATTTCTCAAGGCATAGGATTTTGTGGTGGATGTTTCTTATTTCAATTAACTTGTTATTGTTGAGTATTGGACTTCTCCCTACTTGGTGTTAATGATGAGCAAACATAAATACTTGTGACTAATCCCCTATTTTGCAGTTAATCCATTGCCTAAGCTATTTATGAAGATCTTCTAGCAATGGATGACTCACAAAGATCATTGAAGGCAAATGAAAATGGATTGGATGATCGTCGATGTTGATTGAAGCTACATGAAGACTTCAAGCTCATGCGATGGATAGAAGAGAGATTTCGTGAATGTAAATTTCTTTTATCTCTTCTAGTATGTAGCTTAGAAGTAGAACTTTGATGGAGCACTCACACACATCTTCATTTCAGTCTTAGGACTTCATTAGATCAATTGTCTTTTGACCCCAATTCATTTCTTAGTGATTGTGCTTGGATTGTTTATAAGAGTCGACTGCTGAACATTTTACAGTCGTCTGTCTCAAAAACAGTCGACTGTGTTTTGTTCTACAGTCGCCTGTTATGCACAAACTTTTGCAATCTAGCTTTGGGCCTTTCTGTTTATTTCGCACAGGCCACTGATGAACGATTCACAGGCGCTTGTCCTAGTGACAGTCGACTGTGTTTTGTAAATCAGTCGCATGTCTATCCTTCTGCCCAAACTTTGTTGATCTGACTTGTGCGGCCAGTCGACTAATGTTGAATATACAGTCGAATGTCTCTTGGATCAGTCGACTGTGTATGTTGCAACAGTCGTCTGTCTGTGAGCCAATTTATTGACTCAGCTCTCTGGAAATTCTCAGGGTATTTGACAGTCGTCTGTATAAGGATTTACAGTCGCCTGTTCTGATTAACAGTCGACTGTATTATCCTCATCAGTCGTCTGTCCTGTTATCTTACAGGATTTCCAGAGTTCTTCAACTTACCATTCTTTCGGCCAGTTGCCTGTAGAAGTAATTACAGACACCTGTTGGTTCAACAGTCGTCTGTCTTTGCTTCATCAGTCGACTGTCCACATGGTAAGTTACCGTTATGAATTCTTACCTACCCATGCTGACTGTGCAACAGTCGACTGAGGTTTCTTCAACAGTCGACTGTTGCGAGTTCAGATTCTATCCGTTGAGATTTTTCTCACGAATTCCAAAAGGGTTTTTGCCTAAACTGTTTTGTGGATTTGAGAAACCTATAAATGGGGCTGCTACTGTTCCATTGAAGGGTTACCTAAGGTATTGCAAAATCTCTTAAGCTTTCATTTCTAAAGTTTAAAGCTCTCAAATCCAAAGCCCTAAGAATTCCAAATCTTTGATCTCTTGCTCTCCAACCTAGAACCAAAGAGTGATCCTCTAGGTATTTGGTGCAGTCAAGAGAAAGGGCTTTCTCCTCTCTTCCAAGAGAGTCTTCAAGACACATCACACTTCTCCTTCAAGTTCTACTTCAAGGCATAGGTGATTGTAAGTGTTGCTTTCATATTTCATTGCTTTCGTAAATTGAATTGGCTCTCGGGTTGTGAGAATGGTTTGCTTGCTCCCAAGTTGTGGGAGTCAAGGACATCGATTGTATTCGATTTCACTTATAGGGTTGCTACAAGTGGGTTTTTAAGGAAACCTCAAGTTAGGGTTCTAACTTGAGTATCCGGAGGTATCCGGGTGGAAGGGACGTAGGATTACCGGGAACAAGTCGGGAAGTGACTTGGGTAATCCGAACCCTAGAAACATAATTTTGTTTGCATTTGTTTCTTATTTGGGTTTAATTCTAATTCAGCACTATATTGTTGGGTAGCATTTTAATTTGGTGTAACTATCGTTTTAAATTGCTTAAACACTATTCAACCCCCCTTCTAGTGTTTTCTCCATAGACAGGATCCTTACAATTGGTATCAGAGCGCAAGGTTATAGCTATGGCATCCACCAACAACAACGTTCCTCTGCCGACTTCGTACAACAATCACGACCGTGATGGAGCGTCCACACTTTTCGAAGGTCAATCAACGGTGCGTCCTCCGTGTTTCACTAGCACTAACTTTGGCTATTGGAAGTGTAGGATGGAGATGTTCCTAAGGAGCGCTTCGCTTTGGAGAACCCTCCACAATGAATACGTCGAGCCCACCGAAGAGGATTTCGAAAAATGGACGACTTCCAAGAAGTCCGTCGAAGTCAACAACGCTAAAGTAATGAACGCTCTTCATGTGTGTTGGACCCGAATGAGTTCAATAGATATGCACATGTAAGAGTGCATATCAAATTTGGAACCATCTCATCGTTACCCATGAGGGAACGAACAAGGTAAAACTTTCAAAGTTATATGTTGTCGTGCAAAACTTTGATTTGTTTCATATGCAGGAAAATAAAAGCATTGCATCGATGTACGGACGTTTTACCGACAGCATCAATGAATTGGAAGCCCTTGGCCAAATATACTCTGAACCTGATAAGGTAAGGAAGATCATCATGAGAATGACCTCCAAATGGGAAAGAAGAGCGATCGCCATCGAGGAGGTCAATGACTTGAAGAATTACACAGTTGTGAATCTTATCGGGACTCTCATGTCTTATGAAGTAAGACGGAAGAACCGATTAAAGATTCGAGCTATGATGAATCCCTCGAAGGCCAAGAAAAAAGCTTTGGCATTCAACGCCAATTCATCATCCTCCGATAGCGAAGATTCGGAAGATGAGATGGATTTGGCCCAAATGGCGAAGAAGTTCCAACGCTTCTTTCGCAAAGGTAAATTTTCCTCAAACAAATGTTTTGAGTCTACTAATGCTACTTCCTCTCTTTGCTTTAAGTGTAATAAGCCAGGGCACATCAAGAGGGATTGCCCAATGCTAAAGAACAAAGAGAAGTGGAAGGCTCCGAAGTACCACAAGTCCGAAAAAAACAAGAGAGACAAGAAGAAAGGACTCGTAGGTACATTCGATGACTCAAGTGAAGAATCATCGAGTGATTTCGATGATGAGAAGGATGAGAGCGCCCACATGTTTTTCATGGCACGAGAAGACCCACTCTCCGATGAGAGTGACTCCGACACGGATGATACCGAGGTAACAATGGATGAACTTCGTATTGCAAATGAAGAATTATTTGCTAAATATCAATCTTTAATGCTTAGATATACTATCTTAAAGAAATCAAATGTTAGCAAGTCATCCATTCCATGCATTATCAACAATGACACCATTGTTGATACTTTAACTCTTGAGAAAGCAAATTTAGCTTCTCAAAATGTCACTTTGAGAGATGAGGTGAATAACCTCAAATCTCAACTAGATCAAACACATCCCAAGGATAATAGTGATCTAGTTACACGACACACACAATTGGGTTTAGAGAATGATTCTCTTAAAACCTAAGTGCACGAGCTCAAAGCACGGGTGTCCACCTTGGATACCAACATTTCTTCTCTAAAGGAGAAATATGAGCTCATGTCCTCCCGTATTGTGAGATTCAATAAGGGAAAAGGATAATTGGATGATTTGCTTGCAAACCAATTTCCGACTGCACATCGTGTTGGTCTTGGGTTTGTGAATGCGAATGTATCCAATGCTCGCACCTCCTATAGTGGTGTCAATATAGATTTTGTGAGGCCTTCCTCCGATGCATCCACAAGTGGTGTCAAAGACACTATAGGTAGCAAACCTACCAAGAAAGTTACCACTTCACCTTCTCTTCCTTTTGGCAAGAAACCCACTAAGGGTGGAAACCAAAAGCAAGGCCATGCTTATATGTACACTAACACTCATCCACGTAGGAAACCTCCTACTTCACAAGTGGATAATCATGACACTTTTTATGCTCCACACCCACTGACACGTACAAATCCACACATGAGAAATACTCATGTACGTGCTCCTATACACCCGTATGCTCATACGTATCATTCTTACATGTATGCACAACCTCCGCATGTCATGCATAATCAATATGTTCCATACAACATGCATGTTCCCAAGCATACATATCACTCTCGTATATCATATGCATATCCACCACCTCATGTTTATGCTAGAAACCATGTTCCTAAGAAGCATGCACCACATAGAAATTCAACAAGTATGCATGCAACTAGGAAAAGGACTCACAAGATTTACACTATTTGCGGTCCTAAGAACACTAGCCTAAATGATAGGAAAGCTTATGTTGATTCCTATTTCCATGATGTCATTAGAAATAGTAATTATGTTGGGAAGCGGAAGTTCACTTGGACTTGGCTTCCAAAGGGCTAATCCCCTTGGACCCAACAAACATTGGGTACCATGAGCTTATGGTATATTATATAGGTACCCAAGAGAAAGAAGAAGAGCAATAAAAGTCATATTAGCTCTAAAGGGAAAGGATGGATTCTCGATAGTGGTTGCTCCAAACATACGATGGGAGATCCCTCTTTGCTTTCCGAAGTGATTAGCATCAAGGATGGTGCAACGGTCACTTTTGGAGGTAATCAAAAGGAAACCATCATTGGAGTAGGTATCGTTGGTAATCCTTCAAAACCCTTAATTACTAATGTTTTTCTAGTTAGTGGTTTGTGTCACAATCTCATTTCCATTAGTCAACTTTGTGACAAAGGTTACAAGGTTAACTTTGGAGAAGGATTGTGTACAATTGTTGATTGTGATTCAAATATTTTATTTTCCGGTATTAGGCGTAAAAATATTTATTATTTGAGCTTGCCTAAAACCGTAGAACATTGCTTAGTTGCTAACACAAGTGATCAACTATTATGGCATCGCCGTTTTGGTCATGTTCACTTTAAGCACTTACATAAGTTAGCTAAGCATGATCTAGTCAAAGGTTTTCCTAAAATCGCTTTTAATAAGAAAAACTTTTGTGATTCTTGTCAAAGAGGTAAACTTAGTAAATCTTCCTTTAAGCTTAAAGAAGGGATTACTTCTAAGAGGCTCCTAGAACTTCTTCATTTAGATTTGTTTGGGCCAACTAGAACTGCTTCTTTAGGTAATGCTCATTATGGATTAGTTGTCGTTGACGACTTTTCTAGATTTACTTGGGTTTCATTCTTAACTAATAAGAATGAAGCTTATGAAGAGTTTACCAAATTTGCAAAGAAGATTCAGAATCTCTTAAGATCCACCATTATCACTATCCGTAGTGATCATGGAGGAGAATTTGAGAATGAATCTTCTACTAAGTTTTGTGATGACACCGGGATAACTCATAATTTTTTCCTTCCCTCGGGCACCACCTCAAAATGGTGTTGTAGAGAGAAAGAATAGGACTCTTATTGAGTGTGCACGCACTATGCTCCATGATAGTCATCTAGGACTACAATTTTGGGCAGAGGCAGTGCACACGGCATGTTTTTGCTCAATAGGATCCTAGTGAGACCCCGAACGAACAAAACTTGTTTTGAAATGGTTTATGACAAAAAGCTTCAAGTAAAATATTTTCGAGTTTTTGGTTCAAAATGTTTTATCAAGAACACTTTCGGTAATCTAGATAAATTTGAGCCAAGATCCGATGAAGGAATTTTTGTTGGATATTCCACACGCAGCAAAGCCTACCGGATATACAACAAAACTTCTTCAACGATTTAGGAATCACTTCACGTATCATTTAATGAAGATTTTGATTTTCCTCATGTTGATGATGATAGTGTAGATGTTTTGTGTGATCAACTTAGTAGTGTTAAGATTAATGATTCGATTATTGATACTAACCCTACTAACGAAATTGTTGAAGATGTTCCTAGTGATGCAGTAATACCCAAAGCTTATCCGACCGTTCGTAACCATCCCCATAACCAAATTAGTGGAGATATTGGTGTGTGTGTTCGAACGAGGTCGAGAATTGAAGAATTCTTTCATTGCGCATTTGTCTCTACCATTGAGCCAAAGAACATCCAAGAAGCTTGTGAGGATAGCTCTTAGATAGTGGCAATTGAAGAAGAACTAATGCAATTTGAGAGAAATGAAGTTTGGGAGCTCGTTCCTCTTCCAAGTGGTCACCAAGTCATTGGGACCAAATGGATCTTCAAGACCAAGACGGTTGAGAACGAGGTGATCACAAGGAATAAAGCAAGGTTAGAAGCTCATGGCTACCGGCAAGAAGAAGGTATTGATTTCGAAGAATCTTTTGCCCTCGTAGCTAGATTAGAAGCTATTAGACTACTTTTGTCTTTTGCATCCCATAAGAATTTTAAACTATTTCAAATGGATGTTAAAAGTGCATTTTAAAATGGGATTGTCAATGAAGAAGTATATGTTTCTCAACCTCCCGGTTTTATTCATGAAAAATTTCCTAACCATGTTTCAAACTTAAGAAAGCGTTGTATGGGTTGAGACAAGCTCCTAGAGCTTGGTATGATCGACTTAAGACCTTTCTTTTGAATTTAGGTTTTAAAATGGGAGAAGTTGATTCTACACTCTTCATTAAAGATTATGAAAATGACATTCTTCTGATTCAAGTTTATGTAGACGATATTATTTTTGGTTCTACTAACTTTGTCAAGAATTTTCTAAGTCAATGAAGGATGAATTCGAGATGAGCCACATGGGAGAGCTCACTTACTTCCTTGGACTGCAAATTCGACAAATGGAGAATGGCACCTTCATACATCAGACAAAGTACACAGGGGAGCTTGTCACGCCCCGCTTCCCAAAAACGTGGAGGCGAAGCGTGAGAAGGTCCGCTCAGACTTGAAGCTACAAAGCTGCAAGTCCGATAAGCGTCAATCACTTTTAAACTGCAGGTCCTTGCAATGCGAAACGAAAAAAGGATAATAATAACGAAACGAGACAAAAGAAACGTCTCAGAATATCCATAATAATAAATCTCAACATCGCAGAAAAAGCCACCAGGCAAAAATAAAAGAGTCTAAAAGAGGCCCCAGCATGGCCAACAAAAGTACAAAGTACGAAAGCAAGGTAATGGTGCAAGCACCGACAACTAACAGCAAGCTAAAGTAAAAGTAACTCCACAGTCACTAAGACTGGTCTCCGGTGTCCTCGTACTCCTCGACGAACGTAGGCTCAGGCTCAGCGTCAGCAAACACCTCGTCCTCAACAACTGTCTCTGGCTCAGGATCTAACATGTGACACCCAAAAGAGCAAGGGGCACATGTCAGCAAGTCTAAAAGACTTGTGCAAGGAAACTGAAAGTACAAGTAAAAGCAACCTAGCAGTTCTAGCATGATGCAATGACATGGCAGTTAAAGTATGAGTGCAACAAGTAAGGTAAAGTAAAGTAAGGTACGAGCATGGCATTTAAACATGGCATGGATGACAAGTAACACTCACTAGTACAAGACAAGAAAAGTAAGCACCTCGTGCACAGAGTTCACGCCTTACAGTTGAAGAGGCTGTACGGGCACACTTCTACGCTGATTGGTCGCTCAACCCTACCCCTCCACGTGTATCGAGCCAGGGCCTTACTCCCGAACGGGAATGCTCGCTTCTGGATCACGAGCCAGGAAGTGTTTTTAACAAGTATGGCGTAGGGGTGCACCTAGCCCGGGACAAGCAAGTACAAGTATGTAGCGTGTGCTACGAATGCGACATTCAATGCATGGATGACATGACATGGCAAGTAGTAAAGCGTACAGGTAAGGAAAGTAAACATGACAGTTTAGTATGCATGATCAACAAGTTTAAAGGGTTGGATCTAGCTTCGTTGTCAAGCTAGATCATTTAGGTGACGGATCTAGTTTCGTTGTCAAACTAGATCAAGTAGGCGTCTAGCCAGCTATCATTTCACTGACTAGTCTCTTTTACACTAAAAGCAAGGAAGTGGCCTAAAAACATGGCCCTACACAAGAGTTGGCAAGTTTCACTTGCCTGCAAGTATCACGTCTGAGCAACACCGTCCAACGAGTCCAAAATCACAATAATCCTATGTGCACAAGTCCACCGGCCTACATCCGTTTTATTAATCTTGATTAGTGAATTCTAAAACATTTAAAATACTTTAAAAATACTGATTTTATTCTTGATTAGCATGCAATTGGGTTGGGGGGTCCTAGGGGTGCAAAGCGTTACCTCAACACGACGCGAAAGCTACACCGGCGTCGGGTAGCGACGCCGGGGTTGGAATAATAATATCGCGCTCCAAGTCCAGATCCCAATTAGATTCCTCGCTGGAAGTTTTAGAGCAATCAACCGGGGCGACGATTCCAGATTCCAAAGCTAGCACGTGCGACGACGGGCTACGACGTGTCGCAACGTCGTACACGGCGAATCCTCGAAGAGCAAGCACCAAGGTGGAGCCCACAGTAGTCCTAGGGACATTTGGGGGACCCACAATACCTCTGGAGAACTTGGGGGGTCCATGGAGGCAAGTGGTGCGACGGGTGCGGGGTTGCGACGAATGGCTCTCGGTCGTACACAGCCAATGCGGGGAGATCTGTCGGTCGGGCACAGAGGATGCGGGGTTGCGGCACTTGGGGGTGTGCAGCGGTGCGGGGGCTTGCTTGGTGCGGGGTCTCTGTCACGACCCGCTTCCCTAAAATGGAGGCAAGACGTGAGAAGGTCCGCACGAGAGTGGAGATGTGAAGCCCCAAACCCGATAAGCGTCAAAAATACATAAGCAGGTCCCTGTAACCACAACGGAATAACAATAATAACACAAGGAGAGACTGAAATAAAATCTCACATCTCATACATGGTCCAACAAGAAAATAAGTCCAACATCCAGAAAAGCCACCAGGCTAAAAGAAAAGAGTCTAAAGGCCCAGAACAAGGCCAACAAAAGAAACGGCATAGCAAAGTATAGGTGCTACGCACCGATAACAAAACAACTGTCTAACAAAAGTAAAACACAACGAAGACACTAGGACTGGTCCCCAGTGTCCATGTACTCCCCGTCAAACACAAGCTCGGGCTCGGCGTCAGCAAACACCTCGTCCTCAACAAGTTACTCAGGCTCAGGATCTAACATGTGTCACCCAAAAGAGCAAAGGGGCACATGTCAGCAAGTCTAAAAGACTTGGGCAAGGAAACTGAAAGTGAGGCAACTAGCAACCTAGCAGTTTAGTATGCATGACATGGCAGTTATAACATGAGTGCACAATTTAAGACATGGCAAGACAATTTGTACAATAGAACAATCATCGGGACAAGACAAGACAAGACAAGACAAGAGTAGCCACGCTACTATCAATCTCAATCAATTCACTATTCACGTTGTTTGTAGATGTTTACGCCTTACAGCTGAATGGTTTCACATTCGCTGATTGGCCGCTTAACAACTACCCCAAACCCAAGAGTTTACGCCTTACCACTGCAGTTGCTGATCGGGCAGACTCCCAGTTGATTGGTCGCTTAACTCTTACCCCCAATACCCACACGTAATGGAGCCAGGGTCCCCGCACAATGAACTCAGCTAGTGAGCCTGGGGTTGCCCCGCACATGAGCTCGCATTATTAAACATTTGGCGTAGGGGTGCACCTAGCCGGGAACACGCAATTCGGGTATTGGCTATCAACCAACACATGGCCCGCTTCTGGAACACGAGCCAGGAACACAAGCATTTGTAGCAAAGCTACGCAATCACAGAAACACTTAAAGAATGCAATGACATGACATTTAACTTGCGTACCGTTAATGGAAAGTAAACATGACATGGAAATTGTGCAACATGCTATATGTGTTGGAACTAGCTTCGTTGTCAAGCTAGTTTCCCCAATTTGCGCCTAGGCGAGTATCATTTCGTCGCCTAGCCTCTTTTACGCCTACTATAAGAAAATGGCCTAAAACATGGCCTAAACCCTAAGTGGCAAGTTTCACTTGCCTAGCACCGGGGATGACGACCACTTCGTCACACGGATGCTAATCTACGGGGAAATCGCTGTCATGGGGAAACAAACATCAACCAACATGAAATTATATTAGGGTTTCATAAAAATATAAATAGGTTAAGAAAACAACGGTAGATCGATTTCTTACCGAGAGGAGACGGAAGAAACACTCCGGGGAACCCTAGGATCAGATCTGGAAAAGATTGGAGAAGTTTGGGGAAACTAGGGTTTTGGGGGATTTGGGGGATTTGGGGGTTTTGATGGATTTGGTGGAGATTTGGGGAAGATGAGAGGTAGATGGAGTGGATGGATGGTTTGGATGATGGATTTAGGGCTTGGAATGGAGAAATGAAGCTTGGAGGAAGATGGGGGCTCAAGGGGGAAGATTTTAGGGTTTTGGGTCGTGTTGGAGAAGATGAAATCGTTTGGGTTGGGTTTAAATAGGATGGGCTGGTGGCTGCCCAGAAATTAGGGTTTTGACACTGGTTAGTCGGTCAAAGAGCAACCACTGACCGACTAGTTTGGCAACTAGTCGGTCGGTCGACCAACGCAGACCGACTAAGTGCAAACAGTAACTCCTGAACGAAAATAGGATTTTAGAGTTAGTCGGTCCATGAACAAATACTGACCGACTAGTTTAGCATCTAGTCGGTCGATGAACGTTCTTAGACCGACTAAGAGTAAACAGTAACTCAACTAAAATTAAGATGATGTGTTAGTCGGTTAAAGAAGCATAGCCGACCGACTAGTTTGCAACCTAGTCGGTCAACCAACGTTCTTAGACCGATTAACGATAAACAGTAACTCCTGGGAAATTTAGAAAGCTAACTAGTCGGTCCAAGAAGGATTGTCGACCGACTGGATCGTCATCTAGTCGGTCGATGCCCCTTCTTATACCGGCTAATGAGCACAAAAAGTTCCGATACGGAGCACGGGGCCCCGGGATCGATTCTTAAGACTCCTAGGCTTGATCTAATAGTTAGATACGACTGTTATGAAGTCCGTCACGAGTGACATACTTCGAAATCGACAATCCTAAGGAAGAAACGAGAAAATACGACGAATCGATCGAAAATGAAATCTATGGAGACGAAAACCACACAAGAGGAGAAAATCCACCAAAACATATATTATATAATATTAAATCCAGATACATGAAAAAGCAGTCGTTACATCCTCCCCAACTTAAGAAAAAATTCCGTCCTCGGAATTTCCGAATACTCACGAGTCCGGAAACAAAAGTGGGAAACGCTCTCGCATCTCATCCTCATTCTCCCAAGTAGACTCTCCAGGTGAGCCGTGTCGCCACATCACCCTCACAAGATTGACAATCTTGTTTCGAAGCGATTTCTGACGCCTGTCCAGAATCTGCACTGGATGCTGGTCATACGTCATATCGGGGCGAACGGTAATCTCCGAAAAATCCACCGCATGAGACGGATCGCTAATGTATCGACGAAGCTGCGACACATGGAAAACATTGTGAACTCCTTCCAAAGATGGCGGCAAGGCCAAGCGATAAGCTACCTCGCCAACCCTCTCCAAAACGTCAAACGGTCCAATGTATCGCGGGCTCAACTTTCCACGCTTCCCGAAACGAATCATACCACGATTCGGGGAAATCTTCAAGAACACATGGTCGCCCGGCTGAAACTCCAAAGGACGACGTTTAGCATCCGCCCAATGCTTAAAACGGTCCTGAGCAATCCTCAACCTCTCACGAATATTCCTGACGATATCCACGGCCTCCACGATCATCTCAGGTCCCAACAACTCCCGATCACCAACGTCATCCCAACTCAATGGCGATCGACATTTCTTCCCATAAAGAGCGGCGAAAGGCGCCATGCCAATACTCGCCTGGAAGCTGTTGTTGTAAGAGAACTCCACCAAATGTAGATGGTCCTCCCACGAACCCTTGAAATCCAACATGCACGCCCTCAGCATGTCTTCCAAAATCTGAATCGTCCTCTCGGACTGGCCATCCGTCTGCGGATGGTACGCCGTGCTGAAACTCAGACGCGTACCCAAGCTCTTCTGCAAACTCTGCCAGAACTGAGATGTGAACCTCGTGTCTCTGTCCGACACGATACTCACGGGGACTCCATGAAGTCGCACAATCTCCTGCACGATTCACGCTACATCACTATCCAATCTAGGAAAAGGAAATAAAAACGGAGAGTAAAAAGAATTTTACCTCCATATATCTCCTTGCTAGCGCCTCAGTGGACTGTCCCACTCGGAACGGAATAAAGTGCGCAGATTTGGTCAATCGATCTATGATCACCCAAATCGCGTCATTTTGCTTCGGACTCCGAGGTAGTCCAGTCACGAAATCCATAGTGATGTGTTGCCATTTCCACTCCGGAATCGGAAGCGGTTGTAGCAACCCGGCCGTACGCTGATGCTCCGCCTTCACTTGCTGGCAAACCAAGCACTTGGCTACACTCCGAGCCACGCTCCTCTTCATACCATGCCACCAAAAATTCAGACGAAGATCCTGGTACATCTTGGTGCCACCAGGATGCACAGAATACGGCGAACTGTGTGCCTCCACCATCAACTCCTCTCTGATATCCTCAGCCGGCACACACAACCTGGCTCCGAACCTCAGCGAGCCATCCTCATGAATCAAAAATTCAGTCCGCAGACCGGCTTCCACCTGCTCCCGAATCTTCACCAGCTTCGGATCCTCGGCCTGGCCAGCCTTAATCCGATCCACGATCGTCGACTGTACCTGCATGTACATCAACGAAGAAGCCTCTCCAGGAAGAACAATCTCCACGCCAGACTCACAAAAATCCTGCCGCAATCTCCACTGCGAAGTCAAAATCATCACCGCTGGAAGCCTACTCAAAGCATCTGGAACCACATTCACCTTGCCAGGGTGAAACTGCAAATCAATCTCATAATCCGCCATAAGCTCCAACCATCGACGCTGTCGCATGTTGAGCTCCTTCTGAGTGAAAATGTACTTCAAGCTTTTGTGATCGGTGAAAATCTTCACTTTCTCACTCAGCAAGAAGTGCCTCCAAATCTTAAGAGCAAACACAACGGCAGCCAACTCCAAATCATGTGTCGGGTAATTCTTCTCATGAACCTTAAGCTGACGAGACGCATACGCCACAACATGCCCATGCTGGTGCAACACACAACCGAGACCCTTGCCAGAAGCATCGCAAAAGATCTCAAATCCACTGCTGCGATCAGGCACGACAAGAATATGGGCAGTCGTCAACCTCTCCTTCAGAACGCCAAAAGCACTCTCACAATCACCCGACCAAACAAAAGCAACATCCTTCCGCGTCAACCTGGTCATCGGCTCAGCAATACGAGAAAAGTCCTTAATGAATCGCCGATAATAACCAGCAAGTCCAAGGAAACTCCGAATCTCAGACGCAGACGACGGAACAGGCCACTCCCTGATGGCCCGAATCTTCTCGGGATCCACTGAAATACCATCTCCAGTCACCACATGCCCGAGAAAAGCAACTCTATCCAGCCAAAACTCGCACTTCGAAAACTTAGCATACAACCGATGCTTCCTCAAGATCTCCAACACCGTCCTTAAGTGCGAGGCATGCTCTTCCTCCGACTTCGAATAGATCAGAATGTCGTCAATGAAGATAACGACAAACTTATCCAAAAAGTCGTAGAAAATCAGGTTCATCAGATTCATGAAAACTGCGGGCGCGTTAGTTACGCCGAAAGGCATAACCACAAACTCATAGTGTCCATACTTCGTCCTGAACGCTGTCTTCGGAACATCTCCCTTCATCACCTTCAACTGATGGTAACCACTCCTCAAATCCAATTTAGAAAACACCCTCGAACCTCCAAGCTGATCAAAAATATCATCGATGCGAGGCAACGGGTATTTATTCTTAATGGTCACCGCATTCAACTCCCGATAGTCCACGCACATGCGACGCGAACCATCCTTCTTCTTCACTAGCAGCACCGGTGCTCCCCACGGAGACACGCTAGGATTAATATAGCCCTTCTGCAAAAGCTCATCCAACTGCTTCCGCAACTCTTCCAACTCTGCAGGTGCCATACGATACGGCGCCTTCGAAATCGGCTGCGCACCTGGAACAAGATCGATGGAAAATTCCAAAGCCTGATCAGGCGGCAAACCAGACATCTCCTCGGGGAAGACGTCGCCAAAATCACGCACCACAGCTGGCCACTCCAGCTCCATCTGCATAGCCACAGCCTCCACCGGCCTGGCCCGAAATCTGACAGGACCAAGCGAACTGCTACCACGACTAAACTCAAATACTGGATGTCCGGGAATCTCGAACACCACCTTCTTCCTCCTGCAGTCAATCGTAGCATAGAAGCTCGCAAGCCAGTCCATCCCAAGAACTGCATCATAGTTGATGATGTCGTGGACAATGAAATCAGCGAAAAGCTCATGTCCACAGACCACCAACGAGCAAGAATTGCAACCACGATGCACCGAGACCACACCATTCCCTGTAACGATATTCCAACTCTTGGGAAGAGGGGACGTCGACAAGGAATGCCTCTCCATGAAGCTCCGAGAAATAATGCACATCGATGCACCAGAGTCAAAGAGGACTCGTGCAGGAAATGTGCAAACCAAAACCACACCTAACAATCAATTAACAATCAAACCCTAGTCTAGCAAACAACCATGTTCAAGCAAACACATAATCTAACAATCAAAACCAGCTAGGAAAGTAACAGCTAGATTGAGGATTACCTGCGATAACCTCATCCACAGCCTCGCTCTCCGCAGCGGTCATCAGAAAAGCCTGCCTCCTCGGCGGAACAGCCTGCCGAAAAGCCTGCCCCTGCGGAACAAGAGCTGCTCCACGTCCAGCAGGAACAGACGCTCGCTGCTGCAACGGCTGTGCTGCAACAGGTGCCCTCCGCAGCTGATTCGCATGCCGACAATCCTTCGCAACATGGGAAGCATCTCCACAAACCAGACACTGGCCCAAAAACTTCCGACACTGATCCTTAATATGGCCAGGCTTGCCGCAGAAATGGCAAGTCTTCAGAATAGGCCCTCCTGGCCTCTTAAACTGAGCAGACTGATTAGGCATGAATCCAGGTCTAACCACAGCTCTCGCCTGTTCCACAAGCCTCTTCCCAGCACCAACAACAGACCCCTTCCTCTGGTTCACGAGCAGCTCCTGCCTCTTAGCTGCTACTAGAACCTTCTGATAAGACTCCCGGTCAGAGGAGGTCACAAAGCTCTGGAGCTCCGAAGCAAGCCCCTGCAGGAACCTCTGAGCCTTCTCCTCAGCGTCCTGCACCATCTTCGGTGCGAACCGACTCAGCCTCATGAACTCTTGGTTATACAGGTCCACCGACGAGTTCCCTTGCTTCAAATCGATAAAACGTTGCAGCATCTCCTCCCTGGCAGCTTTCGAAAAGAACTCACCCTCAAATCTGGCCTTGAAAGTAGCCCAGACGATCGGCTCCACCAACAACTTCTCTTCCGCATCCCACCAATTCCGAGCATTATCCTTGAGTTGCCTCTTCGCCAAATCAACCCATCCAGCCGGGGTGATCTTGGCCATCTTCAGATTGCCCTCGATGTTCCGAATCCACTCATCGGCAGCCAGAGGACCCTCAGAACCATCAAAATATGCGGGACCCAGCTCCTGAAATTGCTTCGCTCCTGGCTCAGAGCGAGGGGCATCCGGAAGAGCCCGGGCAGCTCGAGCAAGTGGAGCATTCTGGACTTGGAGGAGCACGCCCTGCTGCACTTGCATCATCTGGAGCATCATCCGCATCATCTCACCGCTGGTGGGTTCCCGCTCAGGCTCCTCATCATGAGGGACCGCGCCACTACCCCCACCACGGGTGAAACGTCTTCCTGCCATCTAGTGACACAGAAAACGAATCAGATTAGACGCATAGCTTATGACTCGGACGTCGAACTTAATTTATTGGACATTCAAATATTATTATCGCTATTCCAAAAATCGCAGTTACAGAAGGACCTGCATGGGCCACCACTAAAACCTGTCACGACCCGCTTCCCTAAAATGGAGGCGAGACGTGAGAAGGTCCGCACGAGAGTGGAGATGTGAAGCCCCAAACCCGATAAGCATCAAAAATACATAAGCAGGTCCCTGTAACCACAACGGAATAACAATAATAACACAAGGAGAGACTGAAATAAAATCTCACATCTCATACATGGTCCAACAAGAAAATAAGTCCAACATCCAGAAAAGCCACCAGGCTAAAAGAAAAGAGTCTAAAGACCCAGAACAAGGCCAACAAAAGAAACGGCATAGCAAAGTATAGGTGCTACGCACCGATAACAAAACAACTGTCTAACAAAAGTAAAACGCAACGAAGACACTAGGACTGGTCCCCAGTGTCCATGTACTCCCCGTCAAACACAAGCTCGGGCTCGGCGTCAGCAAACACCTCGTCCTCAACAAGGTACTCAGGCTCAGGATCTAACATGTGTCACCCAAAAGAGTAAAGGGGCACATGTCAGCAAGTCTAAAAGACTTGGGCAAGGAAACTGAAAGTGAGGCAACTAGCAACCTAGCAGTTTAGTATGCATGACATGGCAGTTATAACATGAGTGCACAATTTAAGACATGGCAAGACAATTTGTACAAGAGAACAATCATCGGGACAAGACAAGACAAGACAAGACAAGAGTAGCCACGCTACTATCAATCTCAATCAATTCACTATTCACGTTGTTTGTAGATGTTTACGCCTTACAGCTGAATGGTTTCACATTCGCTGATTGGCCGCTTAACAACTACCCCAAACCCAAGAGTTTACGCCTTACCACTGCAGTTGCTGATCGGGCAGACTCCAAGTTGATTGGTCGCTTAACTCTTACCCCCAATACCCACACGTAATGGAGCCAGGGTCCCCGCACAATGAACTCAGCTAGTGAGCCTGGGGTTGCCCCGCACATGAGCTCGCATTATTAAACATTTGGCGTAGGGGTGCACCTAGCCGGGAACACGCAATTCGGGCATTGGCTATCAACCAACACATGGCCCGCTTCTGGAACACGAGCCAGGAACACAAGCATTTGTAGCAAAGCTACGCAATCACAGAAACACTTAAAGAATGCAATGACATGACATTTAACTTGCGTACCGTTAATGGAAAGTAAACATGACATGGAAATTGTGCAACATGCTATATGTGTTGGAACTAGCTTCGTTGTCAAGCTAGTTTCCCCAATTTGCGCCTAGGCGAGTATCATTTCGTCGCCTAGCCTCTTTTACGCCTACTATAAGAAAATGGCCTAAAACATGGCCTAAACCCTAAGTGGCAAGTTTCACTTGCCTAGCACCGGGGATGACGACCACTTCGTCACACGGATGCTAATCTACGGGGAAATCGCTGTCATGGGGAAACAAACATCAACCAACATGAAATTATATTAGGGTTTCATAAAAATATAAATAGGTTAAGAAAACAACGGTAGATCGATTTCTTACCGAGAGGAGACGGAAGAAACACTCCGGGGAACCCTAGGATCAGATCTGGAAAAGATTGGAGAAGTTTGGGGAAACTAGGGTTTTGGGGGATTTGGGGATTTTGATGGATTTGGTGGAGATTTGGGGAAGATGAGAGGTAGATGGAGTGGATGGATGGTTTGGATGATGGATTTAGGGCTTGGAATGGAGAAATGAAGCTTGGAGGAAGATGGGGGCTCAAGGGGGAAGATTTTAGGGTTTTGGGTCGTGTTGGAGAAGATGAAATCGTTTGGGTTGGGTTTAAATAGGATGGGCTGGCGGCTGCCCAGAAATTAGGGTTTTGACACTGGTTAGTCGGTCAAAGAGCAACCACTGACCGACTAGTTTGGCAACTAGTCGGTCGGTCGACCAACGCAGACCGACTAAGTGCAAACAGTAACTCCTGAACGAAAATAGGATTTTAGAGTTAGTCGGTCCATGAACAAATACTGACCGACTAGTTTAGCATCTAGTCGGTCGATGAACGTTCTTAGACCGACTAAGAGTAAACAGTAACTCAACTAAAATTAAGATGATGTGTTAGTCGGTTAAAGAAGCATTGCCGACCGACTAGTTTGCAACCTAGTCGGTCAACCAACGTTCTTAGACCGACTAACGATAAACAGTAACTCCTGGGAAATTTAGAAAGCTAACTAGTCGGTCCAAGAAGGATTGCCGACCGACTGGATCGTCATCTAGTCGGTCGATGCCCCTTCTTATACCGGCTAATGAGCACAAAAAGTTCCGATACGGAGCGCGGGGCCCCGGGATCGATTCCTAAGACTCCTAGGCTTGATCTAATAGTTAGATACGACCGTTATGAAGTCTGTCACGAGTGACATACTTCGAAATCGACAATCCTAAGGAAGAAACGAGAAAATACGACGAATCGATCGAAAATGAAATCTATGGAGACGAAAACCACACAAGAGGAGAAAATCCACCAAAACATATATTATATAATATTAAATCCAGATACATGAAAAAGCAGTCGTTACAGTCTCCTCTTGGTCGGAGCGGTAGGGCGGCTCGGTCAGGCGCTTGGATGCGGGGGCTGCGATGTTGCAACGTTGCAATGCTTGCAACGCCGGTCGGTGTGGAGATGGGGGCCGGTCGGGCACGGTGCGGAGCGGAGCGACAGAGCGGGGGTTGGTGCGGAGCGGCTGTGCGGGTTGAGCCCTCGGTCTGACCGAGAGCCTCTCTCGGTCGGAGCGGGGGAACGGAGGTGGGCGGCAGCAGCGGGGTGCGGAGCGGCTGTGGTGCGGAGCGGAGCTTCGGTCGGAGCGGGTGAACGGGGGTGTTTTCCTCGGTCGTGCGGCAGCTGTTCGTCGCAACGTTGCGACGAATCGTCGCCACGTCAATTTTGAGTTTGGAAGCGGCTAGGGTTATTTTCTTGCGAAAATAGGTCTTCCTAGGGATTGTTTATATAGTGTAGATGGGTTGACTTGGTCTAGGGCTAAATCTAATAGGATTAGATGTTCAAAAATATTTAAAATTTAAATCTCAACTTCTCCAACTCACACAAGGATTTGACTGGGTCCAAATGATCTGGAAATTGGCTCAAAAATTCTTTAATACGTTTAAAACTCAAATAAATTTTATTTGGCCGAAAATAATTTAAAAAAAAATTATTAAAAATATTATAAACCTTGTTAAAAATATATAAGTGGTCAAATAAACTCCAAAAATTATAAAATAAATATCGGGGTGATCGTGATGACGAATGTGAGCTAACTAAGAAGACGGATCTCAATTTCGACGTCGGACAACGAAACTAAAAATAGAAACGTCTCCCGTCAAAGGTGAAAGTCGTCACGTCTCATCGAATAAGATTAAATTGTGGAAAAACGACTCGAGAAACGTCGTTCCAAATTAGTGCCACTATTTAATACTCTCAGAGACGTTCACAACGGCATATCACACAAAAGTGTTCACAAACAAATAAAGTCTAAAATAAACACGTGCACGGCCAAAAGCACGTGCACGAACAAGGTACAACGAAAAGTGGGCGTTACATCCTCCCCACCTTAGAAATGATTCCGTCCTCGGAATCAACATCAAGCACTGCTCGGGAAAAGGTGCGGGAAACGCTCTCTCATCTCTCCCAGGTGGACTCACCAGTGGAACTGTGACGCCACTGCACACGAACCAAGTCGACGGTCCTATTCCTCAGCTGCTTCTATCGACGATCCAGAATCTCAACTGGCTGCTGATCATAAGACAGATCCGGACGAACCGTAATCTCCGAGAAATCCACAGCATGGGATGGATCACTAACGTATCGACGTAACTGAGATACGTGAAATACGTCGTGAACTCCCACCAGTGACGGTGGCAACGCCAAGCGATAAGCCATAGCTCCAACTCTCTCCAGAATATCGAACGGACCAATGAACCTCGGGCTCAGCTTGCCTCTCTTCCCAAATCGAATAACTCCGCGGTTCGGAGAAATCTTCAGAAAGACATGGTCGCCCGGCTGAAACTCCAAGGGTCTCCGTTTAGCATCAGCCCAATGCTTGAAACGGTCCTGTGTAATCCTCAGCTTCTCCCGAATGTTTCTCACAACATCCACGGCCTCCACGATCATCTCCGGTCCTAACAGCTCCCGATCTCCAATGTCATCCCAGCTCAGTGGCGATCGACATTTCTTTCCATATAGCGCGGCGAAAGGCGCCATTCCAATACTCGCCTGGTAGCTGTTATTGTAGGCAAACTCAACGTGATGGAGATGATCCTCCCAAGATCCCTTGAAGTCCAACATGCACGCTCTCAACATATCCTCCAAGATCTGAATCGTCCTCTCGGACTAGCCATCCGTCTGCGGGTGGTATGCCGTGCTGAAACTCAGACTCGTACCCAAACTCTTCTGCAGACTCTGCCAAAACTGAGATGTGAATCTCGTGTCTCTGTCCGACACGATACTCATGGGGACTCCGTGAAGTCGTACGATCTCCTCCATATATCTCTTCGCTAGCGTCTCAGTAGACTGTCCTACTCAGAAGGGAATAAAGTGCGCTGATTTGGTCAATCGGTCTACGATCACCCAAATCACGTCATTCTGCTTCGGACTCCGACGTAGTCCAGTCACGAAATCCATAGTGATGTGCTGCCACTTCCACTCCGGAATCAGAAGCGGTTGCAGCAACCCTGCCGTACACTGATGCTCCGCCTTTACTTGTTGGCAAACCAAACACTTGGCTACACTCCGAGCCACACTCCTCTTCATACCATGCCACCAAAAGTTCAGACGAAGATCCTTGTACATCTTGGTCCCACCAGGATGCACAGAATACGGCGAACTGTGTGCCTCCACCAATAATTTCTCTCTGATATCTCCAGCTGGCACACACAACCTGGCTCCAAATCTCAACGAACCATCCTCGTGAATCAAAAAGTCAGTCCGCAGACCGGCTTCCACCTGCTCCTGAATCTTCACAAGCTTAGCATCTCCAGCCTGTCCAGCCTTGATCCTATCCACGATCGTCGACTGTATCTGCATACTCATCAACGAAGAGGTCTCTCCAGGAAGAATAATCTCGATACCAGACTCGCAAAAATCCTGCTGCAATCTCCACTGCGAGGTCAACATCATCACCGCCGGAAGTCTGCTCAGCGCATCCGGAACCACATTCACCTTGCCAGGGTGATACTGCAAATCAATCTCATAGTCTGCCATGAGCTCCAACCATCGGCGCTGTCGCATGTTGAGCTCCTTCTGTGTAAAGATATACTTCAAGCTTTTGTGATCAGTGAAAATCTTCACTTTCTCACTCAGCAGGAAGTGCCTCCAAATCTTCAGCACAAACACGACAGCAGCCAACTCCAAATCATGTGTCGGGTAATTCTTCTCATGAGCCTTAAGCTGACGAGAAGCATACGCAACCACATGCCCATGCTGATGCAACACACATCCAAGACCCTTGCCAGAAGCATCGCAAAAGATCTCGAATCCTCCACTCCGATCAGGCACAGCAAGTACAGGGGCAGTCGTCAACCTCTCCTTCAGGACACCAAAAGCCTTCTCGCAATCATCAGACCAAACGTATGGCACATCCTTCCGCGTCAGTCTGGTCATCGGCTCAGCAATCCGGGAAAAGGCCTTAATGAAACGTCGGTAATAGCCTGCAAGCCCAAGGAAACTCCGAATCTCTGACGCTAACTGCGGAACAGGCCACTCTCTGATAGCCACAATCTTCTCGGGATCCACAGAAATTCCATCACCAGACACCACATGCCCGAGAAAAGCAACTCTATCCAGCCAAAACTCTCACTTGGAATACTTAGCATTCAGACGATGCTTCCTCAAGATCTCCAACACTGTCCTCAAGTGCGATGCATGCTCTTCCTCCGACTTCGAATAGATCAGAATATCGTCAATGAAGATGACGACGAACTTGTCTAGAAAGTCGTAGAAGACTAGATTCATCAGGTTCATAAAAACTACGGGTGCATTGGTTACGCCGAAGGGCATAACCACGAACTCGTAGTGACCATACTTCGTCCTGAACGCTGTCTTCGGGATGTCGTCCTTCTTCACCTTAAGCTGATGGTAACCACTCCTCAAATCCAATTTAGAAAACACCCTCGAACCTCCGAGCTGATCAAAAATGTCATCAATACGAGGCAAGGGATATTTATTCTTGATAGTCACAGCATTCAGCTCCCGGTAATCCACACACATGCGACGCAAACCATCCTTCTTCTTTACCAGCAACACCGGTGCTCCCCACGGAGACACACTGGGATTGATGTATCCCTTCTGCAAAAGATCATCCAGTTGTCTACGCAACTCTTCCAACTCTGCTGGTGCCATACGATATGGTGCCTTCGAAATAGACTGCGCTCCCGGAACAAGGTCGATCGAAAACTCGAGAGCTCGATCGGGTGGCAGTCCAGACATCTCCTCGGGGAAGACGTCGTCGAACTCACATACCACAGCTGGTCTACTCTGCTCCATCTGCATGGCAACAATCTCCACCGGCTTGGCCCGAAACCTGACAGGGCCAAGCGAACTGCTACCTCGACTGAACTCAAACACCGGATGTCCTGGGATCTCGAACACCACCTTCTTCCTCCGACAATCGATCGTAGCATAGAAACTCGCTAGCCAATCCATTCCAAGCACTGCATCGTAGTTGATGATGTCGTGGACAATAAAATCAGCGTAAAGCTCATGTCCACAAACCACCAAGGGGCAAGAATTGCACCCACGATGCACCGAGATCACGCCATTTCCTGTAACGATGTTCCAGCTCTTGGGAAGAGGGGAAGTCGTCAAGGAATGCTTCTCCAGAAGCTCCGGGATATAATGCACATCGATGCACCAGAGTCAAAGAGGACTCGTGCAGGAAACGTGCAAACCAAAATCACACCTAACAAACAGACTAACAATCAAACCTATTCTAACAAACAATCATATGCAAGCAACAACCATAATCTAACAATCAAAACTAACTAAGGAAAGCACAACTAGACAGAGGGTTACCTGCGATAACCTCGTCCACAGCCTCGGTCTCCACTGCAGTCATCAAGTACGCCTGCCTCCTTCGCTGAACAGCCTGCTGATACGCCTACTTCTGCGGAAGAAAAGGCGCTCCACATCCAGTAGGTACAGGTGCTCTCTGCTGCAAGTGATGGGCTGCAACTGGTCCCCTCTGTAGCTGTGCTCCATCAGGTCCTCTCCTCAGCTGGTTCGCATGCCGACAATCCCTCGCTACATGAGTAGCATCTCCACAGATCAGGCACTGCCCCAGAAATTTCCTGCACTGCTCCTAGTTGTGACCAGTCTTGCCGCAGAAATGGCAAGTCTTCACGGTAGGCCCACCTGGCCTCTTGAACTGCACTGGCTGGGTAGGCTTGAACCCAGGCCTAGCCACTCCTCTGGCCTGCTCCATAGGCCTCTTCCCAGCTCCAGAAATTTGTCCTCTCTTCAGCTTCGCAATCCTCTCCTGTCTCCGAACAGGTACCAACAACTTTTGATATGAATCCATATCCGTCGTAGACATCAGGCTCTGCAAGTCTAGGGAAAGGCCCTGCAGAAACCTCTGGGCCTTCTCTTCAGCATCCTCTGTTGGATATGGAAGACGTTTGTACACCCTTGTGGGGATGTACGAGGGATTACGGACCTCGAACGTCGCGTACACGAAGTCGTGTGCAAAGGGAATCTATTCCCTTGCGGAGAGGATCTCTGGATGAGCGGGAAAGTCGCATTATATATGCATAAGTGCATGCGACATATGGCTAATAAAGGGGGAATATCTTAAGCTTATGTTGTACCATGCATATGGTACAACTTAAGCTTATAATGTGCCATGTATCATGGTACACCTTAATTAAGTTGTTCCAAAGGAACAACTTACCCTAAAATAACTACCTTGGGGGCTATAAATAAGACCCAAGGGTAGCCATTTTCCTTACACCATTTGCATGAAATTCATGCATGCATCTTCTTCATAGCGAATCTCTGCAGAAATATTTCCTCTCCCTCCTTCCAAGTTCTTAATCTAAAATAGAGATTTAGATTGTGGATTAGTAGCCTTACTCCGTTCGTGAGAAGACTCGATCCGTCGTGGCGAATCCGAAGGCAAAGTTCCGAGACTATCGTTCCGCATACGCAAGCGTAAGTCTCCACTTTAATTATCGATCCTAACTTTGTTTTGGTCAGGATCCTTTCATTGGTATCGGAGCCATATGGGTTCGCCCCGGTCAAACCACCGCCCCGTCGAAACTACGAACGAGTCGTTGTCTTTTTCACGAATGGGTCTCCTACTATTACGGATATAGTAGGAACGCTTCGTGACGGAGAGAACGCAGTGGTTGTTCTTTTCACGTTAGGGTCTCCTATCATTATGGATATGGTAGGAACTCTCCGTGACGGGAAGAACCGACCGTTCACGTAGTAAGTTATTCATTTTTGGCACACGGCCATTAGGAAATAACTAAATTCTCGACGAACGGGTGCTTCATCGACGAACGGGTGCTTCATCGAGGAAGATGATGGAAGTTATTTCCATCGGGTAAGAGGAAAATTTGGTGCATGTGCACCATGGCCAAATGGGCTATGAAGGCCATGCACCCCCTCTCCCCATGCGGAGGGGGTTGGCTACGGCCAATAACCACCGGCGACCACCCCATCAAGGGGGAGGAATGAGTGCGGCAACCCCGTTTAAAGGGGGTGGTCGGCCATGGCCAAAGGGGCCATGGCCGGCCAACGCCGAATGGCCTTGGCCATGACCGGCCATGGCCAAGCCATGGCCGGCCATGGCCAGGCCGGCAGTGGCCGGCCTTGGCAGAGCCTTGGCCGGCCAGGCCGGCCCTGGCAGTGGCCAGGGCCGGCCCTTGGCCGGCCAGGCCGGCCCTGGCAGTGGCCAGGGCCGGTGCCCTGGCCTCAGGCCAGGGCCTGGCCGAGGCCAGGGCAGGAGCCCTGGCCCCGGCCAGCGGCCTGCCAGCCCTGGCAGAGGCCAGGGCCGGCGCCCTGGCCTCAGGCCAGGGCCTGGCCGAGGCCAGGGCTCCTGGCCGGCCCTGGCCGGCCTTTGGCCAAGCCCGGGTCAGGGCAGAGGCCCTGACCGGGAAGAAGTTGAATTCGAAAATTGGTCGACCAATTTTGTGTTTTTGGTCGACCAATCCGACAAATGGTCTGGGTCGATTGCAAACTTGCCAGATGACCCATACGGGGTAACAAATGGCCTTGGTCAAACTCGAATGTGTCGATTAGTCCATACGGGGCTAACCACAGTGCCGACTAGTTCATACGGAACTAACGTTTTAATGAAGTTTTCATTGGGCTCTACTCCTTGAAGATTAGCCATAGTGCTCTACTTCATGCGAGATTAGCCATGTCATTGTGCTCTACTATACGGAGATTAGCCAATGTACTTGTGACGTTGTGCTCTACTCTACGGAGACTAGCCAACGTGCTTTCAAATTTTGAAAAAGATGTTTTTCAAATAGGTTATGTCCCGTCCTTAAATCGGGATAGCGCAATTTAGAATTCCAAGTCCTACCACGATCCGGCCATGGTTATCTAACCCATGGGTGTGTAGAACAGGTCTCGTGGCTTGGCAATTGTTGCGTTAAAATTCTTTGCGCTAATTCTCATCTATTCTATTTTGAAAGATAAGTTTTTCAAAGTGATTTTCCGCTGCTAATACCATACGGGTATTATTTCTGATTTCTTTTTACTTGAGATAAGTAAGAGGGATACTTTGAAAGTTACTACTAGATGGTAGTTGGGAACGTAGTGAACTTCTCGATTCTAGAGTAACATTTCAACGCATCCAAGGAACTTATCAAGTGTTTAAAGAATCGAAACTTTATGCATAGAATTTTGATCGTGTTTTTCATTCTCTTTGCAGTTTTTTTGAATCGAAAATGTCTACCGCTTCTAAGAATATTGTCGCAGAGCTTAACAAAGGTGAAAAGCTCAACGGCGACAATTATAAACTTTGGTCAATAAAGATCCAATATGTTTTGGAGGAGCAAGATGTGCTCGAAACACTCCAAAACATAATGGTAGAACCTGAGTTGGGCAATACGGCCCAACACAAGAGGGACCGGGAAGCTTATGACACTTGGACTCGAAAGAACAAAATAGCACGTATTATGTTACTGTCCGCGATGGACAATGACATAATGCGTCTATTTCGGGAATTCGATCTAGCCAAAGACATATGGTCTGAGCTAGAAGTAAAGTTTGGTGGAACTTCGGTTACCAAACTCCGCTCCTTGAATATTCAATTTGATTCGTACAAGATGCGGCGAGATCATTCTATGAAAAAGCATCTCCGCCACATGGCGAATCTAATATCTGAATTAAAGGATGCGGGTGTTACGCTGTCTGACGAACAGCAGATCCAAGCGGTCATTCGTTCACTCCCAGATAGCTGGGATAACATGAAAATGCATCTCACTCATAATGAGTGCATTAAAACTTTAAGCGATGTATCGAAACACCTCGAACTCGAGGAAGAGCGGATTCAAGCCGCAAAACCAAGTGCAGAAGTGCACGTGGCCGCTAGTTCCTCACATGGAGGAAATAAGCGGAAGAATAAACGCTTAAGGTTTGTGAACGAACGTAAGCAAGAACCGGAGACCTCAAAGAAGACAAAGAACAAAAAGTGGCAAAAGAACGTGCACTCAAAGAAGAAAAACTTGAAGAAGATCAAGTGCTTTAAGTGCAACAAGTACGGTCACTTCGCCCGTACATGTACGGATGGAAGTGATAAGGTAACTTGTAGGGCTAGTTACATATGTGTTTCTAGTTCCATGTTTCTTGCTGAATCTAACTATTTTTGGTTGATTGATTCAGGGGCCACAGACCACGTAGCGAAGGACAGAAGGTTCTTCGTAGAGTATCGAAAGATAACTCAAGGAACAAAGTGGATATACGTCGGCAACAACACACGTGTTGAAGTCAAAGGCATCGGAACATGCAAGCTAGTTCTCGACAACGGCCGGACTTTGTTATTGCACGACGTCCTCTTTGCTCCAGATATTAGAAGGAATATCGTTTCCGTGGTCATGTTAATGTCTTTAGATTATGAGTGGAGGTTCTATAAACAATATGTTGACCTTGTTTGTAATAATTCTTTGATTGGTTCTGGTAATGTTTGTAATGGATTAATTGTTTTAAATACAATGTATGATGATGCTTCTTCCATTAATGAAAGTTTTCATTTGACAAATGCTTCTAACTCTGAGTCTGAAATCATTTGTTGGCATGCAAGACTTGGTCATATTGGACCAACTAGAATGGATAGACTTGCCAAAAGTGGCTTGCTATCTAATGTTTCAAAAGTTGAAATGTCAACTTGCGAACATTGTCTTGTAGGGAAAACTTGTCGCAAGCCGTTTGGAACTGGCACAAGGGCCGAAGTTCCATTACAGCTTATCCATTCGGACATTTGCGGTCCAATGAATGTTAAGACAAGACGCGGGAAGTCCTATTTCATCACATTCATTGATGACTTCACCCGTTTCGGACATATCTATTTGATATCCCAAAAAAGTGAAGCTTTGGCTTGCTTTAAAAACTATATGAGTTTAGTGGAGAATCAATTAGATCACAAGATTAAGGTTTTGCGAACCGATAGGGGTGGTGAATATCAATCAATAAGTTTTAAGGAACTTTGTGATGAAAAAGGCATAGTACATCAGGTAACTATGCCTTACACTCCACAACAAAACGGTGTTGCGGAAAGAAGAAATGGGACATTGATGGAAATGGTCCGATCAATGATGTCTCAGGCAAATTTGCCTATCACCTTTTGGGGTGACGCATTATTGACGGCAGCATTCATCTTAAACCGTATACCCTCGAAATCGGTAAGTTCCACTCCTTATGAGTTGTGGAACAATAGAACTCCAGACTTAAACATTATAAAACCTTGGGGTTGTGCCTCTTACGCACATTTATCCTCTCACAAATATGGCAAACTTGGGCCACGTGGGAGGAAGTGTATCTTCATCCGATACGCTGAAAACTCCAAAGGATATGTTTTCGTCGGTCAAGAGGACAATGGGGGTCTAATAGAATTCGAATCGAGGGATGTTGTCTTCTTGGAAAAAGAGTTTCCAAGATAGGGTGAGATAAGTCAAGACTTATCCTTGTTTGAGACTTGGGATCAAGAAGGATCGGAACGTTCGAGTGGGAGAATTCTTGGTGAAGAAGAAAATACGTTTCAAACTTCACCAATGGAAGATACGAACGATACCAATCCTATTCCGAGTGGGAGTGATGTTATTTCAAGTCAAGATCAGAAGGTTCACAAGAAGAGGAAGATTGATTTCATATTCGCATTTGGACTTTAGTGATTCAAAGCTGGCCAGCCAATTGTAATCCAGATGGGATTCAATTGTTGAATATAAAGTACAAGAAAATGTGAAGAAATAATCTAGGGTAAAGCATGCGTTGAACTACTAAACTTTGCACCTTCAAGGTCGTTGTGTATCTCTAACAAGTGCACAACAACAGACTCTACGCGCATGACGGTCGCACGGTCTATTTCTCGGTATGATAGATGAAAGAACTAAGGGAAAGACGTTCTCTTACAATCCCCTCAAGTGTGAGTGGGAGATGTTGGATATGGAAGACGTTTGTACACCCTTGTGGGGATGTACGAGGGATTACGGACCTCGAACGTCGCGTACACGAAGTCGTGTGCAAAGGGAATCTGTTCCCTTGCGGAGAGGATCTCTGGATGAGCGGGAAAGTCGCATTATATATGCATAAGTGCATGCGACATATGGCTAATAAAGGGGGAATATCTTAAGCTTATGTTGTACCATGCATATGGTACAACTTAAGCTTATAATGTGCCATGTATCATGGTACACCTTAATTAAGTTGTTCCAAAGGAACAACTTACCCTAAAATAACTACCTTGGGGGCTATAAATAAGACCCAAGGGTAGCCATTTTCCTTACACCATTTGCATGAAATTCATGCATGCATCTTCTTCATAGCGAAGCTCTGCAGAAATATTTCCTCTCCCTCCTTCCAAGTTCTTAATCTAAAATAGAGATTTAGATTGTGGATTAGTAGCCTTACTCCGTTCGTGAGAAGACTCGATCCGTCGTGGCGAATCCGAAGGCAAAGTTCCGAGACTATCGTTCCGCATACGCAAGCGTAAGTCTCCACTTTAATTATCGATCCTAACTTTGTTTTGGTCAGGATCCTTTCATCCTCCACCATCTTCGGCGCGAAGCGACTCAGCCTAGTAAACTCCTGGTGGTACTAGTCCACCATCAGATTCTCCTGCTTCAGCTCAATGAATCGCTGCAACATCTCCCTCCTGGCAGCCTTCGGAAAGTACTCCTCATCGAACCGAGACTTAAAAGTAGCCCAAGGTATCGGCATCGTCAACAGCTCCTCCTCTGCATCCCACCAGTTACGGGCATTATCCTTAAGCTGCTTCTTCACCAGATCAACCCATCCAGCCGGGTTGACCTTCGACATCTTCAGATTATCCTCGGTATTCCTGATCCACTCCTCGGCAGCCAACGGTCCTTCAGATCCATCAAAGTAGGTCGGGCCCAGCTCCCGAAACTGCTTCGCTCCTGGCTCGAAGCGAGGGGTCTGGAGCATGCCCTGCTGCACCTGCATCATCTGATGCATCATCCTCATGATCTCAGCATTGGTGGGCTCTCTATCCGGCTCCTCAACACGATTGGGCCCACTACCAGATCGGGTCTGTCGTCGTCCAGCCATCTAATGACATAGAAAACGAACAAACGAATTAGACTCAAATAGCTTAATGACTTGGATGTTGCAATTTATTTAATGGACATTCCGTTATTACAGTTGTTCCGTTAATTCGCAATCGCAAGAGGGACCTGCATGGGCCACCAATAAAACCTGTCACGCCCCGCTTCCCAAAAACGTGGAGGCGAAGCGTGAGAAGGTCCGCTCGGACTTGAAGCTACAAAGCTGCAAGTCCGATAAGCGTCAATCACTTTTAAACTGCAGGTCCTTGCAACGCGAAACGAAACAAGGATAATAATAACGAAACGAGACAAAAGAAACGTCTCAGAATATCCATAATAATAAATCTCAACATCGCAGAAAAAGCCACCAGGCTTAAATAAAAGATTCTAAAAGAGGCTCCAGCATGGCCAACAAAAGTACAAAGTACGAAAGCAAGGTAATGGTGCAAGCACCGACAACTAACAGCAAGCTAAAGTAAAAGTAACTCCACAGTCACTAAGACTGGTCTCCGGTGTCCTCGTACTCCTCGACGAACGTAGGCTCAGGCTCAGCGTCAGCAAACACCTCGTCCTCAACAACTGTCTCTGGTTCAGGATCTAACATGTGACACCCAAAAGAGCAAGGGGCACATGTCAGCAAGTCTAAAAGACTTGTGCAAGGAAACTGAAAGTACAAGTAAAAGCAACCTAGCAGTTCTAGCATGATGCAATGACATGGCAGTTAAAGTATGAGTGCAACAAGTAAGGTAAAGTAAAGTAAGGTACGAGCATGGCATTTAAACATGGCATGGATGACAAGTAACACTCACTAGTACAAGACAAGAAAAGTAAGCACCTCGTGCACAGAGTTCACGCCTTACAGCTGAAGAGGCTGTACGGGCACACTTCTACGCTAATTGGTCGCTCAACCCTACCCCTCCACGTGTATCGAGCCAGGGCCTTACCCCCGAACGGGAATGCTCGCTTCTGGATCACGAGCCAGGAAGTGTTTTTAACAAGTATGGCGTAGGGGTGCACCTAGCCCGGGACAAGCAAGTACAAGTATGTAGCGTGTGCTACGAATGCGACATTCAATGCATGGATGACATGACATGGCAAGTAGTAAAGCGTACAGGTAAGGAAAGTAAACATGACAGTTTAGTATGCATGATCAACAAGTTTAAAGGGTTGGATCTAGCTTCGTTGTCAAGCTAGATCATTTAGGTGACGGATCTAGTTTCGTTGTCAAACTAGATCAAGTAGGCGTCTAGCCAGCTATCATTTCACTGACTAGTCCCTTTTACACTAAAAGCAAGGAAGTGGCCTAAAAACATGGCCCTACACAAGAGTTGGCAAGTTTCACTTGCCTGCAAGTATCACGTCTGAGCAACACCGTCCAACGAGTCCAAAATCACAATAATCCTATGTGCACAAGTCCACCGGCCTACATCCGTTTTATTAATCTTGATTAGTGAATTCTAAAACATTTAAAATACTTTAAAAATACTGATTTTAGTCTTGATTAACATGCAATTGGGTTGGGGGTCCTAGGGGTGCAAAGCGTTACCTCAACACGACGCGAAAGCTACACCGGCGTCGGGTAGCGACGCCGGGGTTGGAATAATAATATCGCGCTCCAAGTCCAGATCCCAATTAGATTCCTCGCTGGAAGTTTCAGAGCAATCAACCGGGGTGACGATTCCAGATTCCAAAGCTAGCACGTGCGACGACGGGCTACGACGTGTCGCAACGTCGTACGCGGCGAATCCTCGAAGAGCAAGCACCAAGGTGGGGCCCACAGTAGTCCTAGGGACCTTTGGGGGACCCACAATACCTCTGGAGAACTTGGGGGGTCCACGGAGGCAAGTGGTGCGACGGGTGCGGGGTTGCGACGAATGGCTCTCGGTCGTACACAGCCAATGCGGGGAGATCTGTTGGTCGGGCACAGAGGATGCGGGGTTGCGGCGCTTGGGGGTGTGCAGCGGTGCGGGGGCTTGCTTGGTGCGGGGTCTCCTCTCGGTCAGAGCGGTAGGGCGGCTCGGTCAGGCGCTTGGATGCGGGGGCTGCGATGTTGCAACGTTGCAACGCTTGCAACACCGGTCGGTGCGAAGATGGGGGCCGGTCGGGCACGGTGCGGAGCGGAGCGATAGAGCGGGGGTTGGTGCGGAGCGGCTGTGCAGGTTGAGCCCTCGGTCTGATCGAGAGCCTCTCTCGATCGGAGCGGGGGAACGGAGGTGAGCGGCAGCAACGGGGTGCGGAGCGGCTGTGGTGCGGAGCGGAGCTCCGGTCAGAGCGGGGGAACGGGGGTGTTTTCCTCGGTCGTGCGGCAGCTGTTCGTCGCAACGTTGCGACGAATCGTCGCAACGTCAATTTTGAGTTTGGAAGCGGCTAGGGTTATTTTCTTGCCAAAATAGGTCTTCCTAGGGATTGTTTATATAGTGTAGATGGGTTGACTTGGTCTAGGGCTAAATCTAATAGGATTAGAAGTTCAAAAATATTTAAAATTTAAATCTCAACTTCTCCAACTCACACAAGGATTTGACTCGGTCCAAATGAGCTGGAAATTGGCTCAAAAATTCTTTAATACGTTTAAAACTCAAATAAATTTTATTTGGCCTAAAATAATTTAAAAATAAATTATTAAAAATATTATAAACCTTGTTAAAAATATAAGAGTGGTCAAATAAACTCCAAAAATTATAAAATAAATATCGGGGTGATCGTGATGACGAATGTGAGCTAACTAAGAAGACGGATCTCAATTTCGACGTCGGACAACGAAACTAAAAATAGAAACGTCTCCCGTCAAAAGTGAAAGTCGCCACGTCTCATCGAATAAGATTAAATTGTGGAAAAACGACTCGAGAAACGTCGTTCCAAATTAGTGCCACTATTTAATACTCTCAGAGACGTTCACAACGGCATATCACACAAAAGTGTTCACAAACAAATAAAGTCTAAAATAAACACGTGCACGGCTAAAAGCACGTGCACGAACAAGGTACAACGAAAAGTGGTCGTTACAGAGCTTATCAAGCGATTCGGGATGGAATCGTCTTCAAGCAAAAGGACTCACATGAGTACTACTACCCATTTACACAAGGATGAAAGCGGAAAAGATGTAGACGTTCGTCTATATCGAGGTATGATCGATAGCTTACTTTACTTAACCGCTAGTAGGCCCGATATTATATTTTCTGTATGTTTGTGTGCTAGATATCAAGCTAGACCTAAGGAGTCACCCTTGATTGCGGTTAAACGAATATTTCGTTATCTCAATCAGTCTCTAGATTATGGGTTACTTTACCCTAAATCTAGCACATATAAGTTAATCTCATATAGTGATGCCGACTTTGTCGGATGCAAGTCCGACAGGAAAAGTACTAGTGGCACTTGCCATTTCCTAGGAAATTCCTTAGTTTCTTGGTTTTCTAAGAAACAGAATTCGGTGTCATTGTCCACGACTGAAGCGGAATATATTGCCGCGGGTCTTGCATGTGCACAAGTTCTTTGGATGAGACACACTCTTATGGACTATGGTGTAAACTGTGATACTTGCCCGATCATGGTTGATAACCAAAGTGCCATATATCTTTCCAAGAATCCGGTACACCACTCTTGTACCAAACACATAGATGTGAGACACCATTTTATAAATGATCATGTAGCTAAGAAGGACATCATCTTAGAGTACATTGAAACCCAAAAACAAATTGCCAACATCTTCACAAAACCTCTTAAAGAAGATTCATTTGTGAGGTTGCGTGGAGAATTAGGAATTATGGGTGAATCTGAAATTAACATTCATGTTATAACACTTTTTGAGCTCATGTCATCATATTGTCTTTCTTCTTTTGACATATGCTTTATATGTGTTTAAGAAAGGCCATTGAGACTTTTGTGGTTTCTTGAATTCTTTGAGATTGTTTTTAGAGATGTATGTTACAGTTGATTTATCAAATTACATTGTTTTTATGATGAGTTTGTGATTAGAGTATAGGTCCTAGGGTGAATGTTCTTATTCTCTGAATTTGTATCTCACTGTGCATTTTTGGACCAGGACAGATGACTGTCTTTCCTTCGACAGTCGATTGCCCTATTCTATCTCCTCAGTCTGAGAATTTGTATCTTTCGCACAGCCGACTGATGACTGTTTTCCAGTCGACTGTTATTTTAACAGGCGACTAAATTTTAGTCATCAGGCGACTATTCTCTCTGTCAATTTTTCTACAGAGCTCTTTGTATTTTTGATGAAGTTTATTGATTCTCGATCAGCCGACTGCTGTGTTAAGTTCAGTCGTCTGTCTCTTAGACAGGTGACTGTATGTTAACCAACAGTCGACTGTCTGTCTTCCTGAGATTAATTCTTATCACTTCATCCAGTCGACTGACTTTTGTTCATCAGTCGATTGTCTCCTGTTTGTGACGGTTCACTGCTTTGATCTGAGCCGTCGATTCTTTGATCCATCGACCCAGATTCATTCCCTCTTTCATATATTCGTCGAGTCGGTTCATTTCCCCTCGTCATTTCTCTCTCCTCCAATTGAACCGCTTCGACTTCCCGCTCTTTTCTTCAGCCGTTGCCGTCGATCTCCTCCTCCTCGCAATTCGATCGTTTCATCGTTGCTTCTTCGTGTCTTCTCGACTTGGTTTGTCTCTCTTTCTCAATTCTATCATTCGATTATTGTCTTTCGATTTCATCGTGTGTCGTTTCTCTCTCTATCGATTGACTGACTCCATGGCACCCAAAACCAAGGGAAAAGAGAAGATCTTAGCTCCTTAGAGACCTAGGGCACCCAAGAAACCTATAGCCAAGAAGAAGAAACCCTACAAAGCCCGAACCAAACAAGCCGAGTCTCCCTTGCATTCTTCTTCGCAGGGATATTCTCCTTCAGCATCTTCTTCCGACGCTCAGCCCCTGATCAAGCGTCAGCAGAAGCCCATTGGTGTTACCATCAATGAGCCTACTGCTGACGCTCCCCATCTGTCTGCTTCTGCCTCGAGTTCTTCAGAAGATCCTCCTGTCGTACCCCCACTGATCCCCAACTTCCTATTTGCCGAGATGATCTTTGCTTGGCAAAATATCACTCTCTCTTAGGGATCAAGCTTCTTAGGGAGCGGTACATTGCTTTTCCCGCCTTTACTACTGAGAGACTTTTAGACATTCTATCTGCTACTCACCTGGCTGATCTTTTTTGCTTCTCTCAGAGCGAATCTCATAGAGCTTATCCATTTTTGGTGAAGCTATTCTATGTAAACCGTGTTCGCGATGAGTATTCCTCTACCGGAGTTCTTGACACCGTTGTTCAGGGAACCCACATTCAGATTGATCCCACACTCTTAGGGACCATTCTTAGGATTCCCTCTACCGGTTCTCTACCTTCAGATATTTCCATTTCTGATATTGACGAGCTTGACCCCTCTGTCCTTAGGGATATGTTTCGTGAGATAACTTTAGCCCTGGATTCTGGTATCAGGTCTTCTATGTTTTCAGCTAGAGGTTGGGCAGTTCACCTAGTGGTGAAGTCCAACATCTTGCCGAGGTATAGATCATCTGACCAGCCTTCTCAGGATATTCTGAAGTGTATGTATGTGATTTTCTCTGGGATGTCTGTGAACTGGGCCGGTGTCCTCCTTGACAGGATGGACAAGGTCGAGTTCACTTCTTCCTCGTCATACATTCCATATGGTGGTATTTTGACTCCTGTTTTCCGTCATTTTGGCATCGATTTGTCTCGTTACGAGCCCATGCCTTTTGCTCCCCTCCTTGATGCTTCTGCGAAGTCGAAGTCCTCTTCGGCTCTGCAGTCTGCATCAAAGAAGAGGAAGTCTGCTTCAGCCCCGTCTTCCTCCATAGTTCCACCTGCTGACCAGCCTTTTACATCTGCTCCTCTAGTTTTTAACACTCTTCTTGAGATGGTGTCAGGTGTTTATGAGTTGGCCTCTATTTCTTTCCAGCATCAGGGAATTCCCTTCTCTGAGCACCTGAGACGTTTCATTCCTCCTCAGCCCAGTGAGCCTCCTCAGCCCATCGTCACTGATGTCGTTGAGCATCTTGGTGGAGCCTCTACTCAGGTTGCTGCTGCTGCTGCTGCTGCTGCGGACCCTCCTCCAGAGGATACCCATGCTGTCACAGAGCCTCGTTCTTCCTCTGCAGCTCCTGGCGACACTCACTCTTAGCTTGTGTTTTAGTTTTTGAGTGGTGTGTGTTGGAGTTTATGTGTTTCGATGTTTGGATACTTTGGATGTGTTTGGATATTTTACATCTAATGATGTACGATGGTACCATGATGTATTTTTTTGGGATCATGATGTATATATTTTTTTTGGACATGTTGATGTCCGTATGCCATGTACTCATCTTTTGATATATATATTTATATGTTGCTGCTGTTGAATCTCATTTTTCACACCATGTAACATTGATTATCTTATCTGTGTGATGGTTGCCTCATTGTCTCCTTGAATGAATTATTCTCTTCTGATGTTTTGTTGAGATAATGTGGATTTGTTATTGGATATTTAATGCTATCTCTGAAGTGATGCATTTTTGAAACTATTTTTGTTTCATATATCTAAAATGTTGATATTGGACTTTAATTCCTCTATTCACATACGTATATGATGTACTTTTATGAGTTTTTGATTCTATATATCTTAATACTCCTTGATTGTTGTTAGTTCGTATATAGCAAGATTATTGTTGTTGTTATTTACTCCCACCTTTTTGGATGTTGCCATAGGGGGCGAGAAATAAACATACAAGATTCATAATGAATGTGCTAAGTATGTTCTAACACTTTGAATCTAAGATTGAATTTGCCTTAGATTCAGGGGGAGTAAGATTACAATGAATAGTGATTTTAATTCCTAGATTTCTTGAATTATATTCATGCATATCTTACTCATTTGCTTCATTGATATGTAGATGCCCTATTATTTGTTGACTAACTTGATTGGCATCTATGTAGGGGGAGTAAGTTTTCTTTACACACAATTATTTATCTTTTTGTTTATGTTTGTTTGTCATCATCAAAAAGGAGGAGAATATTGAGTATTGGACTTCTCCCTACTTGGTGTTAATGATGAGAAAATATAAATACTTGTGACTAATCCCTTATTTTGCAGTTAATCCATTGCCTAAGCTATTTATGAAGATCTTCTAGCAATGGATGACTCACAAAGATCATTGAAGGCAAATGAAAATGGATTGGATGATCGTAGATGTTGATTGAAGCTACATGAAGACTTCAAGCTCATGCGATGGATAGAAGAGAGATTTCGTGAATGTAAGATTACAATGAATAGTGATTTTAATTCCTAGATTTCTTGAATTATATTCATGCATATCTTACTCATTTGCTTCATTGATATGTAGATGCCCTATTATTTGTTGGCTAACTTGATTGGCATCTATGTAGGGGGAGTAAGTTTTCTTTACGCACAATTATTTATCTTTTTGTTTATGTTTGTTTGTCATCATCAAAAAGGAGGAGAATATTGAGTATTGGACTTCTCCCTACTTGGTGTTAATGATGAGAAAACATAAATACTTGTGACTAATTCCCTTTTTTGCAGTTAATCCATTGCCTAAGCTATTTATGAAGATCTTCTAGCAATGGATAACTCACAAAGATCATTGAAGGCAAATGAAAATGGATTGGATGATCGTAGATGTTGATTGAAGCTACATGAAGACTTCAAGCTCATGCGATGGATAGAAGAGAGATTTCGTGAATGTAAATTTCTTTTATCTCTTCTAGTATGTAGCTTAGAAGTAGAACTTTGATGGAGCACTCACACACATCTTCATTTCAGTCTTAGGACTTCATTAGATCAATTGTCCTTTGACCCCAATTCATTTCTTAGTGATTGTGCTTGGATTGTTTATAACAGTCGACTGCTGAACATTTTACAGTCGTCTGTCTCAAAAACAATCGACTGTGTTTTGTTCTACAGTCGCCTGTTATGCACAAACTTTTGCAATCTAGTTTTGGGCCTTTCTGTTTATTTTGCACAGGCCACTGATGAACGATTCACAGGCGCCTATCCTAGTGACAGTCGACTGTGTTTTGTAAATCAGTCGCCTATCTATCCTTCTGCCCAAACTTTGTTGATCTGACTTTTACGGCCAGTGTACTAATGTTGAATATACAGTCGACTGTCTCTTGGATCAGTCGACTGTGTATGTTGCAACAGTCGTCTGTCTGTGAGCCAATTTATTGACTCAACTCTCTGGAAATTCTCAGGGTATTTGACAGTCGTCTGTATAAAGATTTACAGTCGCCTGTTCTGATTAACAGTCGACTGTATTATCCTCATCAGTCGTCTGTCCTGTTATCTTACAGGATTTCCAGAGTTCTTCAACTTACCATTCTTTCGGCCAGTCGCCTGTAGAAGTAATTACAGTCGCATGTTGGTTCAACAGTCGTCTGTCTTTGCTTCATCAGTCGACTGTCCATGTGGTAAGTTACCGTTATGAATTCTTACCTACCCATGCTGACTGTGCAACAGTCGACTGAGGTTTCTTCAACAGTCGACTATTGCGAGTTCAGATTCTATCCGTTGAGATTTTTCTCACGGATTCCAAAAGGGTTTTTGCCTAAACTGTTTTGTGGATTTGAGAAACCTATAAATGGGGCTGATACTGTTCCATTGAAGGGTTACCTAAGGTATTGCAAAATCTTTTAAGCTTTCATTTCTAAAGTTTAAAGCTCTCAAATCCAAAGCCCTAAGAATTCCAAATCTTTGATCTTTTGCTCTCCAACCTAGAACCAAAGAGTGATCCTCTAGGTATTTGGTGCAGTCAAGAGAAATGGCTTTCTCCTCTCTTCCAAGAGAGTCTTCAACACACATCACACTTCTTCTTCAAGTTCTACTTCAAGGCATAGGTAATTGTAAGTGTTGCTTTCATATTTCATTACTTTCGTAAATTGAATTTGCTCTCGGGTTGTGAGAGCGGTTTGCTTGCTCCTAAGTTGTGGGAGTCAAGGACATCGATTGTATTCGATTTCACTTGTATGGTTGCTACAAGTGGGTTTTTAAGGAACCCTTAAGTTAGGGTTCTAACTTGAGTATCTGGAGGTATCCACGTGGAAGGGACGTAGGATTACCGGGAACAAGTCGGGAAGTGACTTGGGTAATCCGAACCCTAGAAACATAATTGTGTTTGCATTTGTTTCTTATTTGGGTTTAATTCTAATTCTGCACTATATTGTTGGGTAGCATTTTAATTTGGTGTAACTATCGTTTTAAATTGCTTAAACACTATTCAACCCCCCTTCTAGTATTTTCTCCATAGACAGGATCCCTACAGTTATTTGAGTTTATCTCTCGGGTCGTGAGAGAAGTTCGTGATCCCGGTTTGTAGGAAATCACGATTCGTTTGTTGTATTGATTGATCTTGTAGTAGTTTCTACAAGAAGTTTTTAGTGAAAGCTTGAGTTAGTGGATTCTAACTCAAGTAGCCGGAATGGATCCGGGTGTCTGGGACGTAGGATCACCGGGAACAAGTCGGGGAGACTTGGGAGGATCCGAACCCATTATATCTTGTGTTTGCGTTGCATTATTCTTGTTGTTCTTATTTATTCCGCATAGTTGTTTGTGATTGCAAAATAATTAGGAATTATACTCTTGATTATTTTAAAGTACTATTCACCCCCCCTCTCTAGTACTTGTGCAATAGCTTTCAGGGCATTACATTTGGTATCAAGCCAAGTTCATAGCTATGACAAACAACGACAACAAGGCCGTTCGACCACCACCCGACTACAGCTCCTACAAGAATCGTGAAGGAGCCTCTTCCGTGGTCGAAGGATACTCCTCAACCAGGCCTCCTCACTTCAACGGTACCAACTATGGGTACTGGATATACCGGATGGAAACTTTCCTTCGGAGCGCATCACTTTGGAGAGCCACATTAACGGAGTACGTTGAGCCCACTGAAGAAGACTTCACATAGTGGACTGCCGCGGAGGTCGCCGCGGAGGTGAGCAATGCCAAGGCCATGAATGCATTACAATGTGCGCTGGAGCCTGAAGACTTCAACAAGATATGCACATGTAAGAGTGCATATCAGATTTGGAACCAACTCCTCATCTTACACGAGGGAACGAGCAGGGTAAAACACTCTAAACTCACTGTTGCTAACAAATAATTCGAGTTATTTCACATGGAACAAGGTGAAAGAATCAAGGAGTACTATGCTCGCTTCGTGGACCTAACCAATGAATTGAAAGCTCTTGAGAAGACCTATACCCAAGAAGAGAAAGTCGCAAAGATCATTGATGGACTTCCTTCGAGTTGGAAAAAGCGAACATACGCTATCGAGGAAGGTAATGATATGTCAAAATATACTGTTGTTCAACTAATGGGTACCTTAATGTCCTATGAGGTATGAAAGGAATCAAGATGTAGGACAAGATGAAGGTGTTCTTGAAGCAATAAAAGCCGAAGAAAAAGGCGATTGCTTTCAAGGCTGCCCCTACCACACCTACCGATAGTGAAGAATCGGAAGATGAGTTGGACATGGAATCTTTGGCCCTCATGGCAAAGAAGTTCAACCGGTTCTTCCGAAAAGGTAATTTCAAGAAAAAATCCAAAGTTGGTTCTACTAATGCCTCTGCTCCTCTGTGTTTCAAATGCAATAAGCCAGGACACATCAAGGTCGATTGTCCTCTCAACAAACAAAAGGAGAAGTGGAAAGCACCCAAGTTCGACAAGTCAAGAAAGTACAAGAAGGAGTACAAGAAAGGGCTTGTCGGTACATTCACCGACTCGGAAGAGGATTCTTCAAGTGGTGAGTCAGATGAAGAACAAGTGGAGAAAGCACCCATGTGCTTCATGGCAAGAGAGCAACACGATCAAGAGACCGCTTCAGATGAAAGCGAGGATGAAGGTGAAGATGTAACTATGGATGACCTTAGATTAGCTAATGAACAAATTTGGTCTAAGTATTCTAAGTTAGTAAATAGATATACTAAATTCAAAGATGAGCTAACTAGTCTTCAAACCACACCTAAACCTGTCATCACCAACAATGACACCGTTGTTGAAGCCTTGAGAACCGAGATTGTAAATCTCAAATCCCAACTTGAACATGTTAACATTGAGGATTCGGATGAACATAAGATAGCGGATTTGATTTCTCGAAACTCAACATTGAGTATTGAGAATGAGAATCTCAAGTCATGTGTTTGTGAACTCACAACGCAAGTATCCACTTTGGATACTAAAATACTTTCTCTCACTGAGAAATATGAGTCCACATTAGGCCGAATTGAGAAATTCAACAAAGGCAAGGATCATTTGGATAATATTCTGAATGACTTACTTTCGGCCAATCATCGCATTGGTTTGGGGTATAAGAAGGAAAATGCATCCAAATCTTCCACCACCTTTGTAAGGCCATCCTCCGATGCCTCAACTAGTGGGAGTAAACACCCCATGGGTGGTTCATCTACCAATGGTACTTCCACTAAGCACACATCCCCTTTTGGAAAGAAACCCACTTTGGGTGGACCTCCAAAGAAGGGTCATGCATTTATGTACACAAATACTATTCCACGTATGAACACACCTCCTACTCCACAAGTTCACACTTATGATGATTTCTATACTCCACGTCCACGAGCACGTGCACACCAAGTGAGACACACTTACGCACGTGTTCCCCCACATGCATATGTTCACCCACTTCATTATTACATGAATGATTACCATCATGCACCGTATCATATGTTGCCACCACCATTCCATCATGTGCCGCATGCTTATCCACGTCATGCATACACTAGGCCACTTCCTCGTAGAACACATGCACCACGTAGAAATCAACAAAACGTGCATGTTCCCAATAAGAATAGGGCTCCCAAGACATTCACTATTTGGGGCCCGAAGGACACTAGCATGCATGAGAAACAAGCCTACCTAAACTCATATTTTATGAATGTTGTGCATAATGATGATTACATTGGGAAGTCTAAGTCCAATTGAACCTGGCTTCCAAATGTCTAATCCTTTAGGACCCAATGACCTGTAGGGTTTTCTGGGACCCTTAGGGCACAAAAACTCTATGCCCGTCCTAAGTCGGACGGAACATAGACAGAAATAGCAGCGGAAAATAATCATGTTAATCTAATTAACATTTTAACCCTAAGGTCCAAGACCCTAATCCAAGATCTATGCCGACTTGGGATGGGTCTGACCATCCCAAGAAGGAACTAGCCTACTGCGATTAAATTAAACTAATGCTAATAAACACATACCCGGAATCTCAACCCTGGGGCAGGCGAGATGTTCCGCACCGTCTTCCGAGCCGCTCCCGTCCCACGCCGAGCCGCTCCTCGAACCGCTCCCCGAACCGCTCCTCGAATCGCTCCGCATCCCGAGGCGATCAATCCCGTGTCGCCGAGCCAACCACGCGCTGAAGAAAGTTTCACGCGAGTGAAACCTCCACCTAGATTTCGGATCTGAATCCGAACTCCTTTGCGGCTTTGCTAGAGCCCTCATGAGCAAGGCAGAAATTTATAGGGAGAGGAGAAATATTAATTTAGCTTAGATCCGAGCGTGCTCCAACATTTACGAGAGCCGCTCAGATCTAGAGCTTGGGACTAGTTTTGAGGAGGAGAGCAGACCCCTATTTATATAGGCGGCTGACTGCTCCTCCTTCTCAAAATCCGAAGTGGGACTAATAATTGGGTTAATTAAAATCAAGTTAGTTTGCACTTCACAAAGTGCAAACTTCCGTGAATTTTAACTCACTCACCGTTGAGCTTCATGATTGATACAACCTATCAATCTGAAGGGTGTTCAACGGTGAACGCATAAGAAAAAACCGTTCATCAATCGGAGTTCGTTTGACCCTCCAATTGATTGTCCAAAGATCAGCCCAAGGCTAGTTTTTCGCAAAAACTGAGCCGTCAAATAATTCTGCACAGTAAAGGCACAAAACCCTAGGACTGGGGCCCACAGGTGGGCCCCACGCGTTCAGCGCACGCAGAAAACTGCCTGGGCAAAGCCCAGGCCGCGCCTGGGCTTGCCCAAGCGCTGGGCGCAGCCCGCCTGGGCTTGCCCAGGCGCTGGGCAAGCCCAGGCCCCGTCTGGGCTTAGCCCAGGCGGCCTGGGCCTAGCCCAGGCCCGCGCCTGGGCTTTGCCCAGGCGCAGGGCAAGCCCAGGCCTGCGCCTGGGTTAGCCCAGGCCTGTGCCTGGGTTTGCTCAGGCCTTGGCTTCTGTTGGGCCTGGCCAGCAGTCCAGACCTAATCTGGCCTAATCTTGTTCTTTGGGCTGTTTTGGGCATAACTTTGGTACTTGGTGTCCGATTTGGACGCCGTTCGAACCTGGGTTTAGACCGGGACATTCACATCTTACCCGGGAACTTTTCCTTGTGTTTATATTATTAAATATTGTTTTAAACAATTTAAAACACATTTATCTTTTTTGCATCAAATGCAAAATAGTCCCTATCTAGGCTTAAATTATTATTTGCATCAAATACAAATGATCTGAGGGCATATTTCCCTACATCTCCCACTTGCACTCAGGATCATTTATCCCGAATGCTGGAGATTATTGCAAACATCTTTTGCAATATTTTATCCCTTGCATCAAATGCAAATTATTCTCCCTAACTGATTTCTACATATTACTAGACGAAGATCGCACTCTGTGTGAGACCCTACAGCCTGACCCTTACAACAGGTTGGGCTCGAAGCCCTATATGGCAGTGACCACGAGCAGTGGTTGCCGTCCCTGCTTCAGGAATCATCATTATGTGGTTGACTCATTGACATGAGTATTGTCGGGACCACCCTGACTGTTTCTGTGATGAATTCCGTAGTTATAGTCTTTTCGTCTAAACTATGTCATATAGATCAAGTCTAGGGTACGGTCAAACTGTCAACCCCAATAACTTGACTCCGGTTAGTTTCTATCGATCTTTTAGTCAAAAATGTTGGACTTCTTCCAACATACTCTGGCCAGAGTTTTTACTAAAGACCGAACTAACCCTACGACACTAACTCCCATTGACCGGGAGAGACGAATTCTCTCTTGGTCATTACTCTCCTCATGCGCTTCAAGTGTCACCCAATCAAAGACCTTTCGACAGGCCTTGCCTCGAAGCTAGGTCATTTGATCTCAGTGGCACCGTTCACGCACAGGTTCGTCAAAATGACCTCAAGTCAAAAGACCAACTAGCCTATCATCACTCAGAGTCATCATTGACAGATTGGTCAATATAACCATATGATAACTCTTGTGGATCGTTCAGTGAACTCATTCTATAATGAGCACATGTGTCTCGTCTACGACTTTGCCAAGTCAAGCAATCATGAGATCATCGCCACCGCTAAACGGTGAGATCATCGACACAATGGTCTATCCGTTGTTTCGATATCCTTGTCTCGAAACATCTACGACCACGAACCCTTTTAGACTTATGCTACAGACGGTCAAACATTTCTCCATGATCGAGATACTCATCTCGATACATGTTTGACCTTGCATAAAGTCTCAGGACTTTACCTAAGTTAATATCTAATGTAACTACATTATAACATAACTTTAGATAAATTATTACCAAACAGCTTACTGTTATTTCGAACAAGATGTTTGTGCTATTCACACATGAAGATAGATAGCCTCGAGGGTATCATCTCTCAACATCTCCCACTTGAACTCAGGCCCATTTATCTCGGTATCTAATACCGTTTTTACACATAAGTTTTCCCGACTTCATGTGGTAGAGCCTTGTGACTGGATCTGCTAAAACCGTCTACACTATAGACTTAAGGAGTTTCTATGTTCATATTAGACCAACCATTTGAATCTCATTCAAATAATTCATTTGGTCTGTCGGAATCCATAACATTTTATTTATTTGGATCTTATCCAGTTCATCGTACCTTACGATAATAATCTTAAATTAGTTAATGGTCATAAATGGCTCATATCTATTTCTGATAAAGTATCAAACTCTTTTGATCAAAATATATATGTTCCATCCCTTTGATGCCTCACATGTAATTTACATGCTCCCACTGACCTTGAAAACTATCTGGCTAATTCATATAAGTTGGTCCGTCTAAATCATATTTAGAAAAACGAACTTGTAAGTGAATGCTCCAATTTTCGTGGTCAACTTAAGCGTTTACATCGAGTTTGGTCCGAGTAGTTCGGTAGACATCTGCTGGTGGAAAAAACAGTTTCATTATAATCCGTTTTATAGGAATTAGTATGGAAAAACCGTTCTCGACCAACATGATTGCACTTCACTATATTCCTTTCTACACCAATCTTTCAACTTAAAGATTTACTTGCAGAAAGTGAGGAAACATTTTCCTTGTGCACGTAAACTAAATTCCAAAATTTATTTACGCACACAGACCTATTCTGATTGCATCAAGTTTTAAATCGGAGTTACTACTCCGAATTTCATCCTAGAAGTTGACTAAGTCATCATCAATTATGATGTCTAACTCGACTTTTCGTCTCACGAAATTCGAGTAATTTTACAACTTCCTAATGATTGATTTTATGAATATCTTATTGATAATGTTCTCATAGAACATTATCAAAACCTAGGCATTACGATTTGGGACTTAACCCAGAGGGAGGACTTAACTCAGAGTCACTGGCTATGGATCGCACCAAGTCTAACTTAGTGTGATTCATACATTTTAACACATGGATGTGTTAACAGACTTGACCTGAGAGAAAATAATATTTTCTTTTAATTACACAAGATTTAATATAGCTAAGTATTTGACCATTCGATCTAATCGAATCAGTTTAAATACTTTAGTCATTTCGTTCTTTATTTTATCAGACTTGTGTTTCATCAAGAACACGTGTCTTAATAAAATATACGAATAACTTATTTTGGTTAATCTAGACTCGGGTACATCAGTATGTACGAGATTGAGTTCGACAACTCATTCTCCCACTGTCTCACAGATGGGTTTCGGCCATGATATCTAAGAGGATAAGACTCACAAGTGTCAGTAGACTTCATAATACGAGAGGTCAGACCCCTCTTTATGTGACTTGTGAAGCTTAGTCTCTCGATACGGCCTAGTCTATTTTGCCATACAAGTTAGCTACTATCTTGTGTGTTTATATATATTAACATTTAATATATATATATTATCGTTACACATATTACTCATTGCTTCAAAAGCAATGTAACGACATTCATCAAAATGTGTTAACCTTTTGTATAACAATAATTACGAAATCGTGACATCAGAATATGTCACATTTTCATTTCCTCCTCCTTACGCCTTTGCTAATGATAAATTAAACTAACTTTCTCAATTGACTTTCCGGAGTGCCTTCGTCCTTTTTTAAATCACATTTAGATATTAAATAACCCAACATAAATAAATACCTATGCAAGCGCCTCATGCACTCGTATTCGATTCAAACGGTTTGATCGAATTCTCGAACTTTGCGGATCAAAATTGTTTATCCATACAACCTTGAGGGTAGCTCGACAAGTTGTATGGAGAAACATATTTCGAATATCATATATGTTCAAGCTGCCTCATATAGAGACAGGTGACATGTAGCGTGAATTTATTTGTTGGACCCAGAACTTAATGAAATCGTATTTCTTAAGTCTGTTCTTTAGAAGGTCATTTTAATGTCAACGAGAATATAGTTTAATCCTATCAATTAGAATTTAACTTGATATTCAATTAATCAACCTATTTGACCAATTAACTAATTCCATTAAAAAATTATATTTTGATTCCTGCGGTAAACATAGTCTTGCCCTAGTTTTGGCATATGTTCAAAATTAAATATATGTAGAATGGCTTTTATCTATCTATATCCTCCCACTATTTTTACGATCGTTTCAAAGCTTAATAACGAACGATTTAATCAAATTAAAATTAATAGGTAAGAGGTCCAATCACCTTGAGCCTAACAACCTTGAGGGTAGCTCAACAAGTTGCTTGACTCTGCGATCGGAAGATGACTCTTCATCGATCATATCAGATATAACCCTCTTAATCGGTTTTTACCCCGAGCCATTTGTGATCATGAGGGTGCTCACCCAAATCACAATGTCTAGTCTAGTCGGACCCTTATTTTCGTGTCTAGCCTGACTTGCTCCGGCGCTCGGGGTATTCACGACACGTCGGTTTGGGTCAGGACTTAGACTACATCTAGTCAGACTACATCATTGACTTAACTTACGCCAGCGCTCGGGGTACGAGACGACGGTTTGGGTCAGTCAAGATTTCATCTTATGTATTTAAATAGTTGGTTTCTACAGGGTTGCCATGTCACAGCTTGAGGGTATCTCAACAACTGTAACACGGGTCCTATAGTAGCTAACCCCTAAAACAAGGAGGGCTACGGCTAATCTTGAAAAAGATTATCAACGTATGACTTAGATATAGTTCAAGGTGTCATACAATCATGATTCGCGACATTTCGGTCCAGCGAACACAGCCAGGGAATTGACTAAGCCAGGATCACTATCCCTTAAAGGGTGATCCAGAACTCTTAGCCAAGCATATTGACTGGATCATGGTCCATTGAATGAAGCTTGTCATTTTTGTATGTGTGCCATAGACTAAACAGCTTTTATTAACAACTAATTAATCCTATCAACTAGTTGCATCCTTAAATTCAAAATTTTAGGATTTGTTTAATAACTTTTATTAAGACCTTATTAACTATAAGGTTCACGTGCTATCCTAATCGTTATTAGGATTTTAATAAACTTTATTAACAACGCCAAAAGCGAAGTCCTTTAATGGGAATTAATTATAACAATTAGAATTAAGATTCATATTAAAATGACTACCCTAATCATGAATTATGTCTTAAAGGGTTGTTAAAAGTTTTATTAAAACATAGCATGTCATTAAAATTCAAGTAATGAATTTTAATCATTTCTTAATGGCTAACCTAAAGGGTTGTCTTGTGTTATCAAATAAGGGACAAGATTATGCATAGCCATTAACATAAGATTACACTAATTTTATCGCATAAAATAAAAGTGTACAACTATTTAACAATTTAAATAGAACAATGTATATCACATAAACAATTTTAGCATGCAAACATAAATTTAACATTTAAATTTAAAATATGATTTTAAAATATTTTATTTTTATCTCATAAAAACTTGTTTTTAAAATCACAAATTTGCATGCTACCTTTAAAAATTTATCGCATAAAAATTTTAACCTTTAAAATCAGTTTTAAAATATCTCATAAAATTAAAACATCATTTTAAAAACTTTCATGCTTAAAATTTTATCATATAAAATTTTTAGGCACTTTAAACTTATCGCATAAATTTTAAAAGATTTAAAATTAGTTTTAAAAATTATCACATAAATTTTAAAACGTCATTTAAAAATTTTCATATTCAAAAATTTATCACATAGATTTTTAAACATCAAAAACATTATTAAAATTTATCTCATAACTTTAAAAACATTTTTAAAAGTATTTAAAAGCATTTCATATGTTTAATAAAATCGCAGGCTAGATCGTAACACAAACCTTGCTCCGATACCACTGTAGGGTTTTCTGGGACCCTTAGGGCACAAAAACTCTATGCCCGTCCTAAGTCGGACGGAACATAGACAGAAATAGCAGCGGAAAATAATCATGTTAATCTAATTAACATTTTAACCCTAAGGTCCAAAACCCTACTCCAAGATCTATGCCGACTTGGGATGGGTCTGACCATCCCAAGAAGGATCTAGCCTACCGCGATTAAATTAAACGAATGCTAATAAACACATACCCGGAATCTCAACCCTGGGGCAGGCGAGATGTTCCGCACCGTCTTCCGAGCCGCTCCCGTCCCACGCCGAGCCGCTCCTCGAACCGCTCCCCGAACCGCTCCCCGAACCGCTCCTCGAATCGCTCCGCATCCCGAGGTGATCAATCCCGTGTTGCCGAGCCAACCACACGTTGAAGAAAGTTTCACGCGAGTGAAACCTCCGCCTAGATTTCGGATCTGAATCCGAACTCCGTTGCGGCTTTGCTAGAGCCCTCATGAGCAAGGCAGAAATTTATAGGGAGAGGAGAAATATTAATTTAGCTTAGATCCGAGCGTGCTCCAATATTTACGAGAGACGCTCAGATCTAGAGCTTGGGACTAGTTTTGAGGAGGAGAGCAGAACCCTATTTATATAGGCGGCTAACTGCTCCTCCTTCTCAAAATCTGATGTGGGACTAATAATTGGGTTAATTAAAATCAAGTTAGTTTGCACTTCACAAAGTGCAAACTTCCGTGAATTTTAACTCACTCACCGTTGAGCTTCATGATTGATACAACCTATCAATCTGAAGGGTGTTCAACGGTGAACACATAGGAAAAAACCGTTCGTCAATCGGAGTTCGTTTGACCCTCCAATTGATTGTCCAAAGATCAACCCAAGGCTAGTTTTTCGCAAAAACTGAGCCGTCAAATAATTTTGCACAGTAAAGGCACAAAACCCTAGGACTGGGGCCCACTGGTGGGCCCCACGCGTTCAGCGCGCGTAGAAAACTGCCTGGGCAAAGCCCAGGCCGCGCCTGGGCTTGCCCAGGCATTGGGCGCAGCCCGCCTGGGCTTGCCCAGGCGGCCTGGGCAAGCCCAGGCCCGCGCCTGGGCCTAGCCCAGGCGCTGGGCAAAGCCCAGGCCCGCGCCTGGGCTTTGCCCAGGCACTGGGCAAGCCCAGGCCTGCGCCTGGGTTAGCCCAGGCCTGTGCCTGGGTTTGCTCAGGCCTTGGCTTCTGTTGGGCCTGGCCAGCAGTCCAGACCTAGTCTGGCCTGATCTTGTCCTTTGGGCTGTTTTGGGCATAACTTTGGTATTTGGTGTCCGATTTGGACGCCGCTCGAACCTGGGTTTAGACCGGGACATTCCCGTCTTACCCGAGAACTTTTCCTTGCGTTTATATTATTAAATATTGTTTTAAACAATTTAAAACACATTTATCTCTTTTGCATCAAATGCAAAATAGTCCCTATCTAGGCTTAAATTATTATTTGCAGCAAATACAAATGCTCTGAGGGAATATTTCCCCACATGACCTTGGATACCATGATATAATGTTTTTATCTTTAGGTACTCAAGAAAAGAAACGGAGCAACAAATCTAAATCTAGCTCCAAGAACGGGTGGATACTTGATAGCGGGTGCTCAAAACACATGACTGGTAAAGCTCAGATGCTATCCGAAGTGGTACCCATTGAAAGTGGAAACCGAGTGGTCTTTGGAGGCAACGAGAGCGGAACCATCATCGGTGTTGGAAAAGTTGGTAACCCTTCTAAACCCCTTATAAATGATGTTTATCTTGTTAAAGGTTTAAATCACAATCTAATCTCTATAAGTCAACTTTGTGACAAGGGTTACTGATCGCGCCCCGGCGTACACGTCCCGAGGCGACGGTTGTAGTTTTACCGCAAGCGCACGGTATAGCGGCGAGCGGGTATCGAACACAGGGAGGACGAATGACCGTGCTTGCTCCTAATCAACCTGGCTATTTAGAGGGATAATTGCCTTGGGCGATCCTGTCACAATCGTCAGACAAAAATGCGAAATATCAAATCAAATAGAGAACGCCTAGGGAATGGGGAATCCCCACTACTCACCGTATTTCACAAATGTGGTTCGCCGGTATCGAAATCGCTAGGATGAGAATTTGGATGAACTAGTTGCAACTAAATGTGGAACCAAGCTCACGCTCTCGCGCTGTTGCCGGTCTATAGCTATCCTAGGTTTGGGTCCAATCTCTTGCAAACCTTAGCCTAGGGAAGCTAGCATTAGGATCAACATCATCGTCCAATTGCGCGCCGAGCCCAATCTCTTGCAAACTCGGTCCACAATCTAGATTAGGATAGTTCCTACCCGTCCAATCTCTTGCAAACGGGTATCGGCACGGAATTGCAACCGGAGATCCTAGCATCGGTCCAATCTCTTGCAAACTGATACTTCGAAAATCCGACTCCAACCCAATTCGGATTTCTAGGGCTTCCTATCGAATCGGGATCCAATCTCTTGCAAATCCCAATTGATGTGAATACCTAGCTATCTGTAGTAATTCGATCCCAATCTAATCCCTAATGACAATCCTAGCTCAATTTCTACCAATTCAACACAAATACGAAATTGGGCTTGTAGGGTTCATCCCCACGCCCCAAGACGTGGAGACTACTCACTAATCATAGCAATAGCACAATAATTAGCAATGAAATAGACAATGGAATTCATCACAACAATGATATAAACAATAAAAATAGAGTTTTTGGGGAAGAGAAGTGCAAACCAATGTAGATCTTCAATCAACCCAACAAAAATCCAAGTTTTTCTCTTCTCCAATCACAATTAATAAAGCTAAAAAAGTAGACTCAAAAAGCTGCAAAAAATCTGAGAGGTGGCCCTCAAAACTAGGGTAAAAACAGAGCTTAAATAGCCCCAAAAATCGTCTAAAAATCCTGACCAAAATGCCCCTGCACAGCCTGTTTTCCGCAAATTTCACTACAGGCTGCGCATCGCACTTGGCCGAGTGACAAAAGTCGCTCGGCCGAGTGAAAACCCTGTCAATTTTCCAGTAAGTCGGGGGCTTCAGGGGTCTTCAGTTCGGGGGCGGCTCGGCCGAGTGAGTTGTCGTCACTCGGCCGATGGCTTCACTTCACTCGGGCGGACGGGATTTGCCACTCGGCCGAGTGGGTCTTCTGAAGCTCAGATGGCCGAAAAACAGTAACTTCGATCTTTTTGAGGGCCTTCGTCTGGGCGCCACTCGGGCGGACGTGGTATCGTCACTCGGTCGATGTGGTCTCCGTCGCTCGGCCGAGTACACATGGAAATCGTGTCTGAACGGGTCGGCCGAGCAGTGTCTCGCTGGTCGGCCGAGTGGCTCCTCCACTCGGCCGAGTGGGACACAAAAAATGCCCAAACTGGTCGTTTTGGCCTCCTCGTCGCTCCGGCGACGTCCATTCTTCTTCCGCTCCTCTCCAACAGCAAAATACCCCTCGGGGAGGTCGTCGGTGGCCGTCTATCGTGAGCGCATCTCATGATCACTCCAAATCGCGCCAAATCACCTGAAATGCGACAAAAACAACAAAGCGTGAAAAGCATCGCAATATCGTCGATATATCGTGAAAAACATGATTTGGGCGATCTAAATGGCATGCAAACATGCGGAAAAAGGTGTAAAATAAGGAGTGATCAAAATCCCCCAAGCTTGCCTCTTACTCGTCCTCGAGGAAGATAAGTAAAAGGCGAACCCGGTGGATTCGGAATACGAAAACGACAAAAAAAACGAAAAAAATGAAAAACGAAGAAGAATGAAAACCAAACGAAAATAAAGAAAGAAAGAAAGAAAGATAGGATGCTAGATCATTTTCTCAGGACGTGGGTTTCACCTACTCTTATAGCATGCACCGAGTGAGAGATACATGTCAAAGAATCTCATTTTGATATCATAGTAGAATAGTGCAAGTAGAAAATAGAAAACCCACGAACAACGGTATAATCATGAAAAACGGAATGATTTTAAAATTAACATCGCCTGAATCATCTAAAGCGGTATACAAATCTCAGATCACACACTTTTCAATTGAACGCTTTCTATCTGGAGTATAAGAGTATCACATCATAGAATAGAGAGAATAGAAAAGTATGGATTTCATGAAATGAATGCTAGGCTTAGATTTCTGGATTTCGTAAAGCTAGAAACAATCTCACCGAGTATAGAATATTACTTAGCCTAGGTTGTCGTGCAATGTCAAGTAGTCGCTCTCTCACACATCAATGGATCTCCTCCCCCAAGCTTATCTATAAGCGTGGTGGCACAAAAATATTTACATCCCCATTTTTATATAGCTCCAAAGGCAAAGAAGGGAAAGAAGAAAGAAAGTAAGCGAGATGGGATCTTTTATTGAGGATTTTTCCTCTTTTCTTTTTTTTTCTCTTTTTTTTTCCCTTTTTTTTTTCTTTTTTTTTTCTTTTCTTTTGCAATAAGCAACATATATACAATGATCCCAACTCAGAGAGAGGTAATGATATACAAGAATGTTTTTCTCTCTTTTATTCTTCTCTTCTCTCTTTTTTTTTATTTTTGAAATAAGAGATTTGGAGCTAGGAATTAATAGCGGGGGAAATGCCATAAAATAGAATCACTAAGGGGAGATTCACCAATGATTTTAAAAGTAGAGAAGTGATGTTCAAGATTTGTGGAGAAAGAAATAAATATAACTCTCGGCTCACTCTATAAGACATGCACGACAACTTCAGCAGGGTAATCTAATCTACTCAGTTTCGATCACAAAAAAGCTAACTAATCCAGATATATCTTAGCTAATCATCATTCAATCATCCGGAAGTGAAGTGTACAATTCATGCATATAGAAGTGATAAAGGAAAAGAAGTCAGTACTCCAGATATAGGCATTCAATGCGTGAATCTTGGTGTGTTTTCTGTGATAGCATACATATGAATATTCAGGCTCAGCTAATAATAAAATTTCATCCATTTTCATGAGGAAAAAGTGTGGGTTACTATTTCTAAATGTAAAGCAAGTTATAGCATATGATATCAGAAATGAAATCTAAGACACGACAAATATAGCATGCATATAGAATAAGCTAACTCCACGTAGACATCATCACAGAAAATTCATCTCTAGCATGAGATGAAAAAGAAATAAAGATAAAGTAAAATAGAACTATGCAATGCGGCACACAGGAAAATAAGAAAAACGTGACGCATGGCAAGATAAATGAAAAATAATGAAAAATAAGTGCAAAAGTGAAAAACGGTGTGAAAAACTGAAAATAAAGGTGGCTAAACGAAAAAAAAGAAAGTGAGGACTCACTCCCCCAAGCTAAACGGCACAGTGTCCTCAATGTGCAAGGTGTGGGACACCGAGAGACAAGAAGTGTGAGGGGCAAGTGAGGATGCATGCATGGAAAAATGAAAATAAAAAGAAAGAAATGAAAAAAAATATGATGCGGACATGATGCATGCACGAACAGGAGTGATATGAAAATAAATATAGTACCAAAAACGCTCCCTCTCTCCCAAAAAGATATATATATATGTGATCAAAATGAGAATCCCAAGTAGATATGATATGATATGCACATAAAGATATGATCAAAAATATAATCCCAAAAATAGTGAGGAGGAGGGGGGTGGACAAAAGTGCATCAGGACCCAGCAGAGACGGGCAGCACAACGGCAGGAATGGATAAAGGCATCAAGAGTGCCTAAGAAGGCGGTGCCGCGCCGTCTCCGTCCTGAGGCGGAGGTGGTGGTGGTGGTGGTGTGGGCTGCTGAGCTGGGGTGGAAGCGGAAGCAGGACTAGTGTGTGTGGAAGTGTGTGTGGGAACCTGCTGGGTGGGCTGGGGTACGCGAGGGAGACGCTCCAGCACCTGTGTAAGGCAGTAGTGGATCTGGGGTATCAGGTCGAAGCGTCCAGCCATCGCAGAGACGGTGGAGGACAGGGTCCTAAGGTCTCCTCTAAGACCACTCACCGCCAACTCAAGAGCACGTATGCTCTGCAGTGTAGTGTCGGGCGGGGGTGGTGCAGAGGGACGCACCGGTCTAGGCTGCGCAGGGCGAGGCTGGCGTACGCGTGTGGAGTATGTAACGGTCTCAGCAGGGAATGGGACAAAAGGTGCCGCGCCTGGAAAAGTGGGCCTAGCCTCGGTGTGAGGCCGGGACACCGGCTGGCGAGAAGTGGAGGCAGCGGCAGCAAAGGAGGCGTGCAAAAGAGGCAACGAGGTGGCCAAAGAGGTCTGTGGCACAGAAGTGTGGACAGACGCCACGACACTCTCGGAGAAGACGGCGGCAGTGGAGACAGAGGAATCTCCCGCTGGGGCAGAAGTGTGCGGTCCAAAAGGTGTAACCCCAGCGGAGATCATGCTAACCATGGTCTCCACGACCGCGGTGAACGTGGGCTCTCCACTCTCAACAAAGGTCTGCGGGCGCTGGGGGAGAGCGGAGCAAAGGGGCTCCACGGACAGAGGGCCGGAGGTGGCAGCGGGAGTGGTGGGGACAGCCTCGGAAGTGGTGACAGTGGTGGAAGTGGGCTCAGCAAAAGTACTCTCGACACAGGCAGATGTGGGGACAGAAGTGTCAAGAGCAGTGGAAATGTCAGGAACAGGCTGAGAGGCCACAGGGTCGACGGGGTGGGCAGCAGGCTCGGCAGGGTGTGCAGCAGGGTCTGCGGGAGCAGCCTGGGCAGCGTGGGCAGTGTGGGCCTGCTCGGCCTCCTCGGCCTCGAGCACGTAGGCGGCGGGGATGAGGACATCCATCGCCGGAATCCAGTCAACGTGGGCTGGTGCAATCAGAGTCCGAGCAGGGCTCGGGAGAATCATGTAATCGGCCCCATAGGGGCCGTGCAACCAGACCCAGTGACGCTCACCATGCGGACGCAGCATCTTCATCCGGGCCATAACGTCTATCGACAAGGAAGTGGGGCCCGGAACGCGTCGCAGGTCGTCGGGTAGGTCCTCGCCGGTCATCATGGTAAGCAAGGTGATCAGACCGCCGCAGCATATCGGTGAGCGAGCGCCCACCGACACAATGATACGGTCTAGAAACCAAGCCGCAATGTCGATCACGACGGCGGGGACAAGCTCGAGTCCATCCCTAGACAGAGCTCTGGGACGTGTCATCGCGTAGAGCATGTAAAGCTCTGGCATAGACATCGTGCCCGGCTCATATCTGGCCAAAAAGGTAGTCACCATGAGGCGTTGGGCAATGCGTAGGCAGGGGTGGACTATGGCCGAGGCCTTGGCCCTACTAGGGTCAAAGGCAGCGTGGTGGCCTGTGATCCGGGCCCAGAAGGCGCCGGCGTCGAAAGAAGGTGGGGGGATGTGGGTAGGGCCGTAACCGCGATGCGCTCCGGGGACGGCGGGCCATGAGAAAAATGCTCTCATCATATCGAGAGTGACCTGGCACTCTCGATCCATGAACCGGAATGAGCATCCCTCATCGGTCCGGGCGATCTAACTCAAAACCTCAAGTGTCGGGCGGGTAAAAGTATCCGCCGACACTTGAAGGAAGTCGCGCCAACCCACGTTGTCGTACAACGTGAGTATCCCCTCAAGTACCCCCAGGCGTCCTAGGTCAGCGAGGTGTGCGAACCTGGAGGGTACGATCGAGCGCTGAGAGATACGCTCGAAGACGGCGCGGTGTGCGTCGTCTCGGAACGTAATCCCGAGCGGCCTGACCAGTGGAGCCGGTGGTGGTGGCTGTGGATCGGCAGGGAGAGGCTGTGCGGGCTGTGGGTGCGCTGCAGGCTGTGCGGGGTGTGCGGGGCCGGCAGGCTGTGCGGGGTGTGCGGGGGAAGGAGGAGGAGACTCTTCCGCCTCGTGGGCGGGGCCGGCGTCATCCGACCTCTTCCGCTTAGCGGAAGGTCTCCTCGTCCGAGGCCGTGTCCGGGGCGGCATATCGGCCCCGAGCGCGCCGAAAAGTGAAAAAGTGCAGCGTGTGCAAAAAGAGTGGAAAGAGTGTACCAAGACACGCCGCGAGTGCTAAGCGGTGGAAGCGTGCGAAGTCTGCGCCTCCACGAAATCCAAAACAGCCCGTAGAAGCTCCCCTGAGCTCCCCTAAGCTCCAAAAAGCAACCTGCGCATGGAAAAGCGATATCAGCGAGTAATAATCAAAATGTATGGAGCAATAGGGGTATAACAGATAGATATGGGAATTGATTCGGGTTAGGGGTTCGATTAATACACGGATCCTCGAAAACTACGCAAAAAGAGAAGAAAATGGGCAAATCGAGCTATACCGGAGGCGATCGGAGACGAGGTCGCCGGCGGCGACTCGGGCGGGGCGCGGCGTCGGTCGGCCGGCGGTGGCTGGCCGAGCGGCGGCGCGCGCGGGCTTGGTCGGGCGAGTGGGGGTGAGAACGAGCGGTATCGGGCGAGGGGAATCCGAGGGGTCGGGCGATTTGGGAATTTTGCGGTTTCGAAAAACGCGCCCCCCCTCGGTCCTTATATAATAGAAGTTACGACTCGGCCGAGTGACGTGGTCACTCGGCCGAGCGAGGCAATAGAAATTTTCTCCCCGATATCGCATCGGCCGAGTGGCTTTGCCAGCCTCGGCCGAGTGGAGTAAGTCCATTCGGCCGAGTGACTCAAGCTACTCGGCATGACTCGCCCAAGGAGGGTATCCGTTTTACTCGGCCGAGTGAATATATGTACTCGGCCGAGTAGCAGTTATATCGAAATCGAGAAAATAAACAGAGAGTTGGGTACAGCAGACTTCCCTCGTTCGTGAGCGGCTCGGCCGGACGAACTTCTGGACTCGGCCGAGTGACTAGTATACTCGGCCGAGTGAGCCTTGTATTCTGCTGTTTGTCTTCGTTTGGGCTCTAAACTCCGTCTTTCTTCCTCCAGTCGATTTCATGCTCCTCCTAAGCATCGAACGCCTTCTTTGGGCGCTCCTCGTCGCCTCGTTCATCCTCCTCATGATGATCTACCTATCTCCTCTCCTGTCAAGAAAAATAGGACCCGTTATCACAAAATTTTTGGTCGGATGACTCAAAACACTAAAAATCTCTAAAACAAAAATAAAGAAAAAGCAAAAATAAAGCAAAAACCGTCGGGTTGCCTCCCGACAAGCGCTCGTTTTAGGTCGTGAGCTCGACCCCCTATAGTTTTCAATCAATGCGGGATGTTTGGTGCATATGAGATGCACCCGTCAAACTTCCCGGGGAGCGCGCTTGGATTTGGACGTGGCGGCGTAGCGGTCTCCCTCGGAGGTCTCTTGTCCCGAATGGTGTTGGGGGGAGGCTCCCCCAAGCTAGCATTTGCCCCGGTCAACGGCTTAACCGGCGATGCCGATTTCCGTGCCGGCGGAGCTTTCTTTGGGGACTTTAATTTCGAGAGCTTGCAGAGCTCTCGAATCCTCGCGACATCAGCGTCGCCTTCATCTTCATCAGCGGAGAAGTCGGGGGAATCGTCTTCAATCTTTTCATCTCGGCCTAAATCCGGGCCTTCATCAAATTCTTCATCAAAAAGGGCACCAATTGAGTGAGGAATCGCCTCCTCTATCACCTCATCGAGGAGGTCCATGTAATCGAGTTCCTCGTGATAAGGCATATGCTTCATAGCCTTAGGAATGTGGAGCTCCACCTCAATGTTTCCGACGTTCAAGGTTAAGGTACCTTCGCGCACGTCGACAATGACTCCGGCGGTGGCGAGGAATGGGCGCCCAAGTATCAATGAGGTGTCTCCCTCCTCCTTAATGTCCATGATGACGAAGTCACATGGCAAGCATATTCCACCCGGGACTTGAAGTGGGATGTCTTCGGCAATCCCCACCGGCCTTGTTATCCGTCCATCGGCTAATTGAATGCGCATGTCGGTGGGTTTCAACTTTGTCCCGGTGTTAAGCTTTAAGAACATGGAGAGGGGCATGAGACTCACACTAGCCCCAAGATCGACCAACGCCTTTTGAAGAGGCACGCCGCCCAAAGTGCAAGGAATCCGAAAACTCCCCGGATCTTTAAATTTTGCCGGCTCCTTTTCTCTCTTGGTGAACCAAGAGCCCTCCTCGGCTAGCATGATCTTCTCCTTCCTCTTTCTCCCCGAAATCAAGTCCTTCAAGAATTTGGCATATGTGGGGATCTCGATGATGGCGTCAAGGAAGGGAATATTTAGGCTAACTCCTCTTAGATTCTCGAGGAATTTCGCTAGCCTTTTCTCCATTTTCGCTTTCGCTAGTCTTTGGGGGAATGGGACCGGTGGCATGAAGCGCCTCTCCTCAATTAATAGCTCCGCCCTAGATTTCTCCTTGTCTTGTGGCTCCTTCTCCTTTTCAATCTCGACTAACGGCTCAACCGGCTCCAAACTTTCCTCCACGGCCTCCTCAATAGGAATCATGGCGGGGGTGGTGTCCTTCCCGCCTCTAGTAGTGACGGCAACTACGGCGTTGATGTGGCCCGTGTTGCCCCATGGGTTTTGCTCCGGTTGCGCCGGCAATCTTTGAGTGTTCCGGTTGAAAAACGCTAATTGCTCCGATATTTGAGCCACTACGGTATTGAGAGATTCTTGCCCCGCCTTCAAAGTAGCATTCACCTTATTTTGCTCGACCATGAACGCCTCCACTCTAGTTTCGAAATCGGATCGTTGTGGAGCTTGTGGAGGGTTTTGGTTTTGATTCCTCCACCCTTGATTGTATCCGGGAGGCCTATAAGGTGGGACTTGTTGCTTTGGTTGGAAGTTTTGTTGTGTAGGTCCCCTCAGCGGATAGTATTGTTGTTGGGGTGGTGGTGGTCGAGCTTGATTAGGCGGTTGTTGTGGCGGGTTCAAAGCTCCTTCATTGTTGGCGTAGGAGAATCCCGGGTGATTTCTTGCGGCCGGATTGGACCAATAACCTTGGTTCCCCGCAACATATTTCACTTGCTCCAAGGATCCTTCTCCTTGCTCTCCTCCCGAATACATGGCTTGAGATTGGTCTTGCCAATCACTCATTTGGCTTGCCGGCGCGGAGGTGGAAGGGCTTCCTTGGGGCTCCGTGATGAATTTCTCCAATCTCTCCACCACCTTGTGGAGAGAATCAAATTTGCTCGTAAGCTCCGCTACGGCCTTTGCCTCGTAGATGCTAGTCGGCTTTAAGGAGGACGTAGAGTGTCCTCGCTCATCGCCCCATTGTTGGTTATTAGAGGCCATCTCCTCAATTAGGGCCGTAGCTTCCTCGGGAGTCTTTGACAAGATTGCACCATTCGCCGCGGCATCAATAATTTGTTTGGTCCCCGGTTGGAGACCGTTGTAGAAGCTATGCACTAACTCCCAATCTTCTATACTGTGGTGCGGGCACTGGTGCTGCAAATCCTTAAATCGCTCCCAAGCTTCATAGAGCGTCTCATGTGGTCCTTGCTTGAAGGACATGAGAGCGCTCCGGATCTTCACCGTCTTGGATGGTGGATAGAATTTATCAATGAATGCATCCGCCAACCCGTCACAAGAGGTGAAAACTCCTTCAGCTTGCGTCCTCAGCCAATAGAGTGCTTTGTCCTTTAGCGTGAAGGGGAAGAGGCGCAGTCTGATGGCATCGATCGGGACCCCCGGCATTTGGAAAGTGGCGCACTTCGACAAGAATGATTGGATGTGGTAGTGGGGGTTCTCGTGAGCGTTCCCATGAAATGGGTCTTGTTGCATCAAAACCACCAATCCCGTCTTTAGCTCGAAGTTCTTGTCGGCCGCCAACTCCGGCACGGCGATGGATGACGTAGTAGAAGAGGTTTTAGGCCGAAGCCTATCGCGAATAGAAATTATTCTCGCCATTCTCTCCGCCAATTCTTTGGGAGTTTCCCGGTTGGTCATAAACCGCCCTTCCGGATATTGTCTCCTTTCCGCTCTGAGTCTCCGCGCGGTACGTTCGATCTCGGGATCGAATAATAAGGCTTCGGGGTCCGCCGTAGATCTCGTGTACATGCACAGGGAAAACAGAGTTTCAAAGAGATGATTAGTACCGTGGAAGGGTTAGGTAAGAATAGCAAAGGAAATAATAATGGTAAAAGAAATAAAATAAAAAGAAAATAAAAGAAAGAAATAGCTAAGGTGAAAAAGAATCAAACGCAATCGCCTCCCCGGCAACGGCGCCAAAAACTTGATCGCGCCCCGGCGTACACGTCCCGAGGCGACGGTTGTAGTTTTACCGCAAGCGCACGGTATAGCGGCGAGCGGGTATCGAACACAGGGAGGACGAATGACCGTGCTTGCTCCTAATCAACCTGGCTATTTAGAGGGATAATTGCCTTGGGCGATCCTGTCACAATCGTCAGACAAAAATGCGAAATATCAAATTAAATAGAGAACGCCTAGGGAATGGGGAATCCCCACTACTCACCGTATTTCACAAATGTG
>CM061141.1:224435044-224485042 GCA_030789695.1 Scilla litardierei | reverse complement strand
CTATGTCATTGTGATGATTTTGATTCCACCATTATGTATTTAATCATGTTCATGTCATATGTCATGCCCTTGCTCAAGGACAGTCTATCACATTATGCTTAATGTTATAAATTTTGTGATAATCGAGTTTGTTTGTGTACTTGACACTATTTGATCACTTGTTTTTCTTTCACAAGTGATGTCATGATTCTTGCATTGCTATCTGTATTCTTTATCATATTTATAGCTAGTATCTACTGCTAATTATGCTATTGTCACTTTTCTAACACTGCTCACACTACTCTTTACAATTAGTATCAATTGTAATCTTTTATCACATATACTTATTGCTTGTCTTCTTGTGATAATTGAGGGTAGTTGAGTTGTTGTTGGATTTTTGCTCTTGCAATTGATATCTTTATTTTGATATCTTTTGTAACGACCACTTTTCGTTGAACTTTATTCGTGCACGTGCTTTTGACCGTGCACGTGTTTATTTTAGACATTGTTTGTTATGAACACTTGGGTGTGATATGTCGTTGTGAACGTCTCTGAGAGTATTAAATTGTGGCACTAATTTGGAACGACATTTCTCGGGTCGTTCTCCCACGATTTGATCTTATTCGATGAGACGTTGCGATTGTCACTTTTGACGGGAGATGTTTCTATTTTTAGTTTCATCGTCCGACGTCGAAAATAAGATCCGTCTTCTTAGTTAGCTTTCTTTCGCCATCACGATCACCCCGATATTTATTTTATAATTTTTGGAGTTTATTTGACCTACTTTATATTTTTAGCAAGGTTTATAATATTTTTAATAATTATGTTTTAAATTATTTTCGGCCAAATAAAATTTTATCACGTTGTAAATACTTCAAAATATTTTTGAACCAAATCTCAGCTCTTTTGGGCCGCATCCAAGCATTGTGCGAGTTGGAGAGGGTGAGATTCGAATTTTAAATATTTTTAAACTTCTAATCCCATTAGGATTAGCCCTAGACCAAGTCAACCCCTCTTCACTATATAAACAACCCCTAGGAAGACCTATTTTCGCAAGAAAATAACCCTAGCCGCTTCCAAAACCCAAAAACCCACTTGCGACGATTCGTCGCAACGTTGCAACAGCCACCCCCGTGTCCGACCGAGGAAACGGCCCCAAATCCCCTGCACCGACCAACAGCTTCGCTCGCACCAAGCATCCGCCCCGCTCCGCACAGCCGTCGCTCCGCATCACCGTGCCCGACCGAGAGGAGCTCTCGGTCTGACCGGTCGCCCGCTCCGCATCCCGCATCGCCCCGCACCTGCTTCGCTAGTCGCTCCGCACCCCGCATCGCACCGTGCCTGACCGAAGCGCCCACCTGCTCACGCCCGCATCGCCGCACGTTGCAATGTTGCAACGTTGCAAGCCCCCACCCAAGCGCCCGACCGGCGCTGTCACCCGCACCGACCGAAGAAACCCCCGCACCAAGCGCTCCCCGCTCCATTGCAACCCCGCTGCGCTGCATCTCTCGCTCCGCTCCCCTAGTGCCCGACCGACGGAACTCCCCGCACCGGCTAGTGTCTGACCGAGAGCCAAATGTCGCAACCCCACACCCGTCGCACCACTTGCCACCGTGGGACCCCCAAGTTCTCCAGAGGTATTGTGGGTCCCTTATTGGTCCCTGTTGAATATTGGACTCCCCGGATTTGGTTTTGGATGATGAACAAACATAAATATATTATGAACTAACAAATTGTGAGCGTAGTTATGCAGATTGTCGCCAAATTCATATGAACATCTAAAGAGACGTCTCGAGACTTCTCAAAGCACGTGATCGTATGCCGAAAGCTTCGTTGAAGCTTTTGGACCTTTTTAGAAGTCATGAAGATTCGATTGAAGCTTTTGAAGACGGTATCGTCAAGTTTTATTTATAGTCTTTTTAGCTTATTTCGTAGAATGTTAAGCCTTGAGTAGGTCTTACGGTTTAAATCTTCATAACGCTCATATCTTAGCTCTAGGATCTTAGTTGAAGTCCATACGAACTTTCCCGAAGCTTCGCGCTGCGATTCGCGACTTCTTGTGCATGTTAGTTGGTTCAAGAAGAAGAACTGACCGACTAGATGGTGATCTAGTCGGTCGGCAAAGCTTCTTGGACCGACTAGTTTCAGTCAATCTATTCCAAGCTCTTTACGGTTTACAGTTAGTCGGTCTACGTTGACTTACCGACCGACTAGTTTGTGAACTAGTCAGTTAGTGATGCTTCTGTGACCGACTAGTTGAGCTTTCCCTGTACATGTAAATTTGAGCCTGAGCTACTGTTTATCTTTAGTCGGTCTGTGTTCATTTATCGACCGACTAGTTGATGAACTAGTCGGTCAACTTTCCTTCTTGGACCGACTAGTTTAGCTTTACTGTACATGCCAATTTTCACCTGACTTACTGTTTATCGTTAGTCGGTCTATGCACATTTGGAGACCGACTAGTTGATGAACTAGTCGGTCAACATTTGTTCTTGGACAGAGTAAATCAATTTGTGCTCAGACTTCAGTTTTATCTCTTAGTCGGTCTCAGTTGAGTAACCGACCGACTAGTTGTGAAACTAGTCGGTCAGCTACTCTTCGTGGACCGACTAGTTCCTTTTGTCTGAACTTCGACCTATTCCTTGTTCTCTCATTAGTCGGTCTATGTTGATTGACCGACCGACTAGTTGATGAACTAGTCGGTCGGTGGTTGTTCTTTGACCGACTAGTTGGGTTCCGAATAGAGCCGTTGGAGCTTTAATTGAAACATTTTTCTCTCTCTCTCTCCTCTCTATCCTATAAATACTTGTTGAGCTGCATTCATTGCACTCAAGGCTGATATTAAGACAAGTTTAGAGATCAAAGAGAAATCATTCCCTCTCATTCAAAGCTATTTCATTCCAATCTTGAATCTCTTCTCACTCTTATTTCAAAAGAGAGATTCATTGATTGTGAGCCTTCCAATCCAAGTGCTTGATCCTAGGTCACCATCATCCTCATAGCTCTCCATAGCTGGTCTACATCTTGGAGCTAGGGTTTGGTGCCTCTTCATCTTCCTCAAAATCATCTTTGCCCTAATTCGTAAGTATACTCAAGGCATAGGTATTTTGTGGTAAGCATTTCATTTCAATTTACTTTGATATTGTAAGTGATTCGCTCTCGGTTGTGAGAGTGTGTTTGTGATCCTGGGTTGTGGGAGTCATAAGTTCATTTGTGTATGATTTGACTTGTGAAGGTTTTTCACAAGTATTTCATAGTGAAAATCTTGAGTTAGGGTTTCTAACACAAGTATCTGAAAGTGATCCGGGTGGTTGGGACGTAGGATCACCGAAAACAAGTCGGGGAGACTTGGGTGGATCCGAACCCAGTAATATCGTTTGTTTGCGATTGTTTATTTGTTGTCGATTATTTACTATTCCGCATTTCCGCATTAATTGGTAGAGTTTGCAAGGTAATTAGGAATTAGCCTCTTAATTATTTTAAAGTACTATTCACCCCCCTCTAGTACTTGTGCAGTAGCTTAGCAGGCCATTACATTTGGTATCAGAGCCAAGTCTATAGCTATGTCTGCCAACGACAACAAGACCGTTCGTCCACCTTCCGACTATAGCACCTTCAAGAATCGTGAAGGAGCGTCTTCGGTAATGGAAGGACATTCCTCAACGAGGCCTCCATTCTTCAACGGTACCAACTACAGATATTGGAAATGCCGGATGGAAACTTTCCTCCGAAGTGCTTCATTATGGAGGGCCATGATGAAGGAGTATGTCGAGCCCGCCGAAGAAGATTTCGAGAAATGGACTCCCGCGGAGATCGCCGCGGAGGTAAGCAATGCCAAGGCAATAAACGCCTTGCAATGTGCTTTGGAGCTCGAGGATTTCAATAAGATATGCACATGTAAGAGTGTATATCAAATATGGAACTCCCTCCTCATATTGCACGAAGGGACAAGTAGGGTGAGAGACTCTAAACTCGTTGTAATTAATAAAGATTTCTAGTTATTTCATATGCTACAGGGTGAGAAGATGAAGGAGTACTATGCTCTCTTCGTCGACATCACAAACGAGTTGGAGGCTCTCGGTAAGACCTACACCCAAAAGGAGAAAGTCTCAAAGATCATCGATGGACTTCCTTCTAGTTGGGAGAAACGGACCTTCGCCATCGAGGAAGGTAATGATATGAAAACTTATACCGTCGTTCAACTAATGGGTACCTTGATGTCTTACGAGGTACCCAAGGATAGCAAGTTGAAGTTGCAGGAAAAGATGAAGTCCTACCTACAACAAGACGAGCCAAAGAAGAAAGCTATTGCTTTCAAGGCCGCTCCATCTACTTCCACATCAACCGATGATGAAAACTAGGAAGACGAGTTGGACTTGGAGTCCATGGCACTCATGGCTAAGAAGTTCAACCGGTTCTTCCGGAAAGGTAACTTCAAAAACAAATCGAAGTTCAATTCTACTAACGCCTCCTCTTCTTTGTGCTTTAAATGCAACAAGCCAGGACACATGAAAGCGGAGTGTCCTCTAAACAAGCAAAAGGAAAAGTGGAAGGCGCCGAAGTACGACAAGTCCAAGAAGTACAAGAAAGGGAACAAAAAGGGGCTTGTCGGAACATTCACCGACGCCGATGATTCCTCTAGCGGAGAGTCGGATGATGAGCAAGTGGAGCAAGCACACATGTGCTTCATGGCTAGAGAGGAAAATGAACAAGGATCTTCCTCCGATGATAGCGCTAACGAAGGCGATGAGGTAACAATGGATGACCTTAGGAATGCTAATTCTCAATTATGGTCTAAGTAAACTAAATTAGTAAATAGGTATACTAAAGTAAAAGATGACTTAGCTAGCATCCAAACCTCGCCTAAAACTATCATCACCAACAACGACACCGTTGTTGAAGGGTTGAAGAATGAGATTGTTAATCTCAAGACTCAACTTGAACATGTTAGCATTGAGGATCCGGAGGAACACAAGATAGCAGATTTGACTTCTCAAAACTCGACTTTGAGTATTGAGAATGAAAGTCTCAAATCTCGTGTTTATGTGCTCACATCGCAAGTATCCACTTTGGATGCTTCGTTGCGTTCTCTCACCGAGAAATATGAGAGCACATTAGGACGAATTAATAAATTCAATAAGGGTAAGGACCATTTGGATAAAATCCTAAGTGACTTACTTCCGGCCAATCACCACATTGGCTTGGGGTATACGATGTGAAGTTCATCCAAATCGGCCACTACTTTTGTTAGGCCAACTTCCGGTGACTCAACGAGTGGTAGCAAACACTCTATTGGTAGTTCATCTACCAATGGTGCTTCCACCTCGTACACACCTTCATTTGGAAAGAAACCCACTTTGGGTGGACCTCCAAAGAAGGGTCATGCTTACATGTACACGAATACCATGCCACGTAGGAACACACATCCTACTCCACCGGCTCACACATATGATGATTTCTATGCTACACGTTCACGGGCACGTGCACACAATATGAGACACCCTCATGCACGTGTTCCTGCACATGCATATGTACACCCACATCATCGCATGAATAATTATCCACATGCACCACTTCAACATGTTCCTTATGCCTATCCATGTCATGCATCACGTAGAAACCAACAACGCATGCATGCACCCAATAGGATGAGGGCTCCCAAAATATTCACAATTTGGAGCCCAAAGGACACAAGCATGAATGAAAAACAAGTTTACATGAATGCTTATTTTTCGGATGTTGTGGATAATGTTAATTATGTGGGGAAGTCTAAGTCCAATTGGACTTGGCTTCCAAAGGTCTAATCTTTTGGACCCAATGACCTTGGGTACCATGATATGAAATTTTCTATCTTTAGGTACTCAAGGAAAAGAAAAAGAAAAGGAGCAACACATTTAAATTTAGCTCCAAGGGGAATTGGATACTCGATAGCGGGTGTTCAAAACACATGACAGGTGACTCTCAATTGCTCTCCGGAGTGGTTCCCATTGCAAATGGAAACCGCGTCGTCTTTGGAGGCAACGAGAGCGGAACCATCATAGGTGTTGGTAAAGTGGGTAATCCTTCTAAACCCCTAATATGTGATGTTTACCTTGTTAAAGGATTAAACCACAATCTTATTTCAATAAGTCAACTTTGTGACAAAGGTTACAAATTTAGCTTTGCGAAAGGAATGTGCCATATTTTAAGAAAATATAATAATGAATTATTGTTTTCCGGCACACGCCATAAGGATATATATCCTAGATCTTCCAAGATCACATGAACAATGTCTAATTGCCAACACAAGTGAACAACTCTTATGACATCGACGTTTTGGTCATGTGAACTTTGGAACACTATTTAAGCTTTCCAAGTTAAATTCTATTAGAGGCTTCCCTAAGCTTGTCTTTCAAAAGAAAAGCTTTTGTGACTCGTGTCAACGAGGCAAGCTTCCAAAATCGTCTTTTAAACCTAAGAAAAGCATTTCTTCTAAGCGGCCACTAGAGCTATTACATCTAGATTTATTTGGGCCAACTAGAGTTGCTTCATTAGGAAATGCACGTTATGGACTTGTCATCGTTGATGACTTTTCTAGGTTTACTTGGGTATTTTCATTGAGTAATAAAAATGATGCTTTTGAAAACTTCACAATTTTCGTTAAGAAAGTACAAAATCTCTTAGGAACCACCATTGTCACTATTCGTAGTGATCATGGAGGTGAATTTGAGAATGAGTCTTTTGAGACATTTTGTGATGAAGTGGTATTACACACACCTTTTCATTCCCTCGCGCACCTCCTCAAAATGGTGTTGTTGAGAGAAAGAATAGGACGCTAGTGGAGTGTGCTCGCACTATGCTTGATGATAGCCAACTTGGCCATCAATTTTGGGCGGAAGCGGTACACACCGCTTGCTATGTGTTTAATAGAATACTTTTGAGGCCCGGCACTAAACAAACTTGTTATGAATTGTTGTTTGGTAGGTTGCCTCATGTTAAACATTTTCGTGTTTTCGGTTCAAAATGTTTTATTAAGAACACGTATGGTAGTTTGGACAAATTCGATCCAAGATCCGATGAGGGGATTTTTGTTGGGTATTCCTCACATAGTAAAGCCTACCGGATATACAACAAACGAACCTCAACGATCGAGGAATCGCTTCATGTTTCATTCAATGAAGGATTTGTTCCAACTAGAATTACTAATGATGATGACTCTATGGATGTCTTATGTGATTCAATTGGTAATTCTAATTCGATTGATTCCATTGATTCTATTGATACTAACCCGACTAATGAAGTTTTTGAGAATGTTCCTAGTGATCAAGGAATTCCTAAACGGCTTCATACCGTTCGTTACCATCCTCATGAGCAAGTCATTGGCAATATCCATGATAGTGTCAAGACGAGATCTCAAGTCAACCACTTCGCTCATTGTGCCTTTGCCTCCTCGATAGAGCCAAAGAATGTTAATGAAGCATGCGAAGATAGTGCTTGGATCCTTGCCATGGAAGAGGAACTCATTCAATTCAAGAGGAATGAGGTTTGGGAGCTTGTTCCATTGCCATCGAAGAACCACACCGTCATAGGGACACAGTGGATCTTCAAGAACAAGACCGACGAAAACCAAGTCGTCGTCCAGAACAAAGCTCGGTTAGTAGCTCAAGGCTATCGGCAAGAGGAAGGTATCGATTTCGAAGAATCCTTTGCTCCGGTAGCTAGATTAGAATCAATTAGATTATTGTTATCTTTTGCATGCCATAAGGATTTTAAATTATTTCAAATGGATGTTAAAAGTGTGTTTTTAAACGGAGATGTTGTTGAGGAAGTTTATGTTTCTCAACCTCCAGGTTTTATAAATGAAAATTTTCCAAATAATGTTTTTAAACTTAAGAAAGCACTTTACGGTTTGAGACAAGCTCCTCGAGCTTGGTATGACCGTTTAAAGAATTTTATTTTGGATTTAGGTTTTAAAATGGGAGAAGTTGATTCCACATTATTTGTTAATTATTCGAATAATGATATAATTTTAGTTCAAATTTATGTTGATGATATCATTTTCGGTGCGACTAACTTTGCTCTTTGCGAAGAGTTTTCTAATGTGATGAAGGATCAATTAGAGATGAGCCACATGGGTGAGCTCAAATATTTCTTAGGTCTCCAAATTAGCCAAATGAACGATGCAATCTTCATCCACCAAACGAAGTACACGGTGGAGTTGCTAAAGCGATTTGGAATGGAGAATGCCTCCGGGAAAAGACTCCAATGAGCACGACTACACATCTTGACAAAGATGCGGGCGAAAAATATGTAGACATTCGTCTATATTGAGGTATGATAGGTAGTTTACTTTATCTTACCGCAAGTAGGCCCGATATTATGTTTGTCGTATGTGTATGTGCTCGTTATCAGTCTCAACCTAAGGAGTCACACTTAGTAGCGGTAAAACGTATTTTCCGTTATCTAAGTTATACACTTGATTTTGGATTACTTTATTCAAAATCTAGCACGTATGAGTTAATCTCATATAGTGACGCAGATTATGCGGGATGCAAATCCGACAAGAAAAGTACTAGTGGCACTTGCCATTTTATAGGAAATTCCCTTGTCTCTTGGTTTTCCAAGAAGCAGAATTCCGTATCACTTTCAACCACCGAGGCGGAATACATTACCGCCGGTGCCGCGTGTGCTCAAGTTCTTTGGATGAGACACACACTTAAAGACTTTGGTATAAACTGTGATACTTGCCCTATCATGGTGGACAACCAAAGTGCAATTTGTCTCTCCAAGAACCCGGTACACCATTCCCGTTCGAAACACATAGATGTCCGACACCATTTCTTAGATGATCATGTTGCTAAAAAGGACATCATATTAGTGTACGTTGAAACCCAGAAGCAAATCGCCGATATTTTCACGAAACCCCTAAAGGAAGACTCCTTTGTGCGGTTACGTCGAGAATTGGGGATTATGGGTGAATCCGAGATTTAGGATTCATATGTTATCAATAATCTTGCATGCTATTCAATTCTTTATATTTGCTCATGCTAGATTAATTGAAATTTTCTGGATTTTTGTTGAATTTTCGGAATTTTCGCTCGGTTTGTGCGTAATCGTCAAATTTCAGATTTTCGATGTTTAATGGGGTAGTTTAATGATTAATAAGAGTATTTTGATGTTTCGTCGAAGTGCAATTAGGAGAGAAATCAAATTTCTAAAATTTTCAATTTTTGAACTCTTTTAGTCGGTCCAAGTTCATTGGCCGACCGACTAGATTCAGTTCTAGTCGGTCAGTGAATGAGCTTAGACCGACTAAATCTTGTCAGGGAATTTGGTTTCAGTTACTGTTTACAACTAGTCAGTTCAAGCTCATTGACCGACCGACTAGATCATGATCTAGTCGGTCAGTGCTTGAACTGTGACCGACTAGTTGTGACGGGGACTGTTTTGTCTTTTCGAATTCCAGTCGATTTAACTCAGCCCCGACCGACTATTCTCATTTCTAGTTGGTTCTCTCCCCTCTCTCAGCCAAATTTCTGCCGAGCCCGTTCATCTCCTCCGTCGTGTCCGGCCTGTTTCCGGCCATCCCCGCCGTCGCCGTCCGTCGATCCTCCTCCTAGGTGATCTCTCCTCCCTCTCCTAGCTGTCTAGGGTTAGTTTTCAGCTCTTAGGGTTAGGGTTTCTAGTTATTTCGATTTCTAGGGTTTGTGTCTAGGGTTATCTCGTTTGATTGCGACGTGTCGTGCCGCGCTTATGGCTCATACACGTATTCCGATCACTCCCTCTGGTCCTTCGCCTATGACTGTCGATTCGCCACCCTCAGACCCCCGCAACCTACGCAAACCCCTCCGAAACACCGTTCGAAAACCACCCAACCCTCTTCGTCTTTGCCTCCTCTTAAGCGTAAGAGGACGACGACAGCGAAGCCCCGATCTCATCCCAAGCCCAAGCCTGTGTCATTTCGTGCTCCCACTCCACCCGGTGCCTCGGATTCCGACACCGAGTATATTCCCGAGACCGAGACCCATAGGGATCCTACACCTCTAGGGATTAGCCTGCGTCTAGTTCCCGTCCTCGTACTTCCACTCGTAAGCCTAAGGGAAAGGCTCCGATGCCGGTTGGCGGCGTCGATATTTCGTTGTGTCGCGACGACCCTATGTGTCTCGCGGCTTACAATCGTATCGAACACTGCCCACTGCTTCTAGAGAATTTCGTTCAGTTTAGTGACTTCCTTGGCCTCTCAGACCTTCTGTCGTCTTCGGGTCTTATCGATTACCTTCGATATGACCCTAAGGCGAATCCTTGCCCCTAACCTCGCCTAGTGAAGCTCTTCTATGCCAATAGTATTCGTGGTCAGTACGACGAGTCCCACTCGATTGAGATGACTGTCTTGGGGACTCCGATAGTCCTCACGACAGAAATCTTATGAGAGATTTTGGGTATCTCCTCGTCTGGCCTCCTTCCCTCATATATTTCTGTTGATGACATCTCTTCACTTGATCAGGTCGTTCTTTCTCAGATCTTCCACCAGATCCCTGCCGCCATGATTGGCGTTCCCTCCAAATCCTTCAAGCCAAACGCCTGGGTCCTAAATTTGATTCTGAAGTCGTGCTTGCTTCCCAAGTACGGCTCCTCCTCCCTACCGTCCCAGCCTTTCTTGAAGTTGATCTATGCTATTTTCATGGGGAGCTCGATTAACTGGGCTCGAATTATACTCGATAAGATGGATTCTTTCGAGTGTATTCGCAAGTCCTCGAAGTCGGCTCATATCCCATTCCCGTGCCTCCTGACCCTCGTATTCCGTCACTTTCGTGTCACTTTGCCTCGTGACGATGAGCGTCCACTTGGACCTCCTCTAAACGCGACGGTCGTCAAGAAGTCTCTTGCGGTACTCCGTCACATTCAGAGGACGACCCCTTCAGCGTCAGTCTCTGTTTCCGCCTCAGCTGCTCCCTCTTCCACTCTTGCCGAGCTCGTTCGTTCTGTGCGACGTTTGGAGTCTCGTCAGGCTCGTTCTGAGGAGATTCTCTGCCGTATAGCTCGTCACCTTGATATTGAGATCCCTCCGTCTTTTTTTGACGAGGATGAGTTGGATGAGGAGGAGATTGAGGAGATTGTTCGTGCTTCTACTCGTGCCCCCGAGGGCACTTCTGGTGCTGCTGCTGTCTTCTCTGCTGGTGACCCTGAGAGTACTCCTGTTGCCACCACACCTACGGTGGATACTACGACTGGTGCTCCCGAGGCCACTACCGTCGCTGCTCCTGAGATCGTCTCTCCTGCCGTGCCTGAGACTTCTACTTCCGTCGCTCCCGTTGACACTCCAGCTGATCCCGTGACCACCTCCGCTCCTGCAGAGCCTGCAGTTGCTTCTGATCCTCCCGCTGCCTCTTGAGCTTCTTTAAGGCCTCTCCCGATGCACATTGGATGACCTATCTAGTTGTGAGAGAGATTGGGTAGGATAGTGAGGGTGGATATGATTTTTGGATCATTTTGATGATGTATTTTGATGTATTTTGATGATGTTGTATGTTGTGTAACACTCTGATATCTGTGTGATATGATGCTGTATTTTGTGCCCCGATCGTTGGATCGATGTTTTGTATGTCAGTGATGTATATTTTTGATGTACTCTGGTTCATATTTATATATATATATATACATCGAAGTTGACATTTCATTCTATTGTGCACATTATATAATTTTTTTATGTCTCTGATGTCTTGATTTCGTCGCTCGACGAAAATACTTGGTTTAATAGAAATTTCTTCTATGGAAACATAGAATTGTTTTCCATGCACTAAATTAACCAAGAATGTTGATATTGGAGAGTATATTCCATAACTCAATCCGTAAAATTGATTTGAGTTTTGATGATCGTTTTTCGACTATGGTATCATTGACACGCCTTGATTTATTTCGTATTTTACTTTGGTGTCATTTGAACCGTGGTCGTCTTCTACGACTCCCGTGCTTTTATTTGAAGCCATTGTTGTTGTTGTTGTTCTCCTCCCGCTCTTTTTGCTAATGCCAAAGGGAGAGAGATATAATAATAACAATGTGCTAAATGATAATTTAAAGCATTTTTCCAAGAATCTAATTTGATATGTTAGATTCAGGGGGAGTTAAGATATATAAATGGATTTTCAAATCCGATATTTCAATAACCAACATTTGGTATTCGATATTTCAATAATCGATTCTCATTTATATACTTTACTCGTCTGCTTGACGCGTATTATTATTGTTTAATTTGGAATTAACGTGTCATCAATGCAGGGGGAGTAAGTAAATTACATTTGAATCATTATTTTATATTATTATTTTGTTGGTTTGTCATCACCAAAAAGGGGGGAGAATGTTGGATATTGGACTCCCCGGATTTGGTTTTGGATGATGAACAAACATAAATATATTATGAACTAACAAATTGTGAGCGCAGTTATGGAGATCGTGGCCAAATTCATATGAACATCTAAAGCGACGTCTCGAGACTTCTCAATGCACGTGATCGTATGCCTAAAGCTTCGTTGAAGCTTTTGGAACTTTTTAGAAGTCATGAAGATTCGATTGAAGTTTTTGAAGACGGTATCGTCAAGTTTTATTTATAGTCTTTTCAGCTTCTTTCGTAGAATGTTAAGCCTTGAGAAGGTCTTACGGTTTAAATCTTTATAACGCTCATATCTTAGCTCTAGGATCTTAGTTGAAGTCCATACGAACTTTCCCGAAGCTTCGCGCTTCGATTCACAACTTCTTGTGCATGCTAGTTGGTTCAAGAAGAAGAACTGACCGACTAGATGGTGATCTAGTCGGTCAGCAAAGCTTCTTGGACCGACTAGTTTCAGTCAGTCTATTCCAAGCTCTTTACTGTTTACAGTTAGTCGGTCTATGTTGACTCACCGACCGACTAGTTTGTGAACTAGTCGGTCAGTGATGCTTCTGTGACCGACTAGTTGAGCTTTCCCTGTACATGCAAATTTGAGCCTGAGCTACTGTTTATCTTTAGTCGGTCTGTGTTCATTTATCGACCGACTAGTTGATGAACTAGTCGGCCAACTTTCCTTCTTGGACCGACTAGTTTAGCTTTACTGTACATGCCAATTTTTACCTGACTTACTGTTTATCGTTAGTCGGTCTATGCACATTTGGAGACCGACTAGTTGATGAACTAGTTGGTCAACATTTGTTCTTGGACCGACTAAATCAATTTGTGCTCAGACTTCAGTTTTATCTCTTAGTCGGTCTCAGTTGAGTAACCGACCGACTAGTTGTGAAACTAGTCGGTCAGCTACTCTTCATGGACCAACTAGTTCCTTTTGTCTGAACTTCGACTTATTCACTGTTCTCTCATTAGTCGGTCTACGTTGATTGACCGACCGACTAGTTGATGAACTAGTCGGTCGGTGGTTGTTCTTTGACCAACTAGTTGGGTTCAGAATAGAGCCGTTGGAGCTTTAATTGAAACGTTTCTCTCTCTCTCTCTCTCTCTCTCTCTCTCTCTCTCTCCTCTATCCTATAAATACTTGTTGAGCTGCATTCATTGCACTCAAGGATGATATTAAGACAAGTTTAGAGATCAAAAAGAAATCATTCCCTCTCATTCAAAGCTATTTCATTCCAATCTTGAATCTCTTCTCACTCTTATTTCAAAAGAGAGATTCATTGATTGTGAGCCTTCCAAGCTAAGTGCTTGATCCTAGGTCACCATCATCCTCATAGCTCTCCATAGCTGGTCTACATCTTGGAGCTAGGGTTTGGTGCCTCTTCATCTTCCCCAAAATCATCATTGCCCTAATTCGTAAGTATACTCAATGCATATGTATTTTGTGGGAAGCATTTCATTTCAATTTACTTTGATATTGTAAGTGATTCGCTCTAGGTTGTGAGAGTGTGTTTGTGATCCCGGGTTGTGGGAGTCACAAGTTCATTTGTGTATGATTTGACTTGTGAAGGGTTTTCACAAGTATTTCATAGTGGAAATCTTGAGTTAGAGTTTCTAACTCAAGTATCCGGAAGTGATCCGGGTGGTTGGGACGTAGGATCACCGGGAACAAGTCGGGGAGACTTGGGTGGATCCGAACCCAGTAATATCGTCTGTTTACGATTGTTTATTTGTTGTCGATTATTTACTATTCCGCATTTCCACATTAATTGGTAGAGTTTGCAAGGTAATTAGGAATTAGCATCTTAATTATTTTAAAGTACTATTCACCCCCCTCTAGTACTTGTGCAGTAGCTTAGCAGGGCATTACAGTCCCTAGGACTACTGTGGGCCCCACCTAGGAGCTTTCTCTCCGACGATTTGCCGTTTACGACGTTGCGATACGTCGTAGCCCGTCGTCGCACGTGCTAGCTTTGGAATCTGGATTCGTTGCTCCGGTTGCTACTCTGATCTTTCTAGCGAGGAATCTATTTTGGAATCAAGACTTGGAGCGCGTTCTTTTATTCCAACCCCTGGCGTCGCTACCCGACGCCAGTGTAGCTTTCGCGTCGTGTTGAGGTAACGCTTTGCACCCCTAGGACCCCCAACCTATTGCATGTTAATCAAGACTAAAATCAATGTTTTTAAAGTATTTCAAATGTTTTAGAATTTACTAATCAAGATTAATAAAACGGATGTAGGCCGGTGGACTTGTGCACGTAGGATAATTGTGATTTTGGACTCGTTGGACGGTGTTGCTCAGACGTGATACTTACAGGCAAGTGAAACTTGCCAACTCTTGCGTAGGGCCATGTTTTTAGGCCACTTCCTTGTTTTTAGCATAAAAGAGATTAGTCAGTGAAATGATAGCTGGCTAGACGCCTATTTGATCTAGTTTGACAACGAAACTAGATCTGTCACCTCATTTGATCTAGCTTGACAATGAAGCTAGATCTAAACCCTTTAACTTGTTGATCATACATACTAAACTGTCATGTTTACTTTCCTTACCTGTACGCCTTACTACTTGCCATGCCATGTCATCCATGCATTGAATGTTGCATTCGTAGCACACGCTACATACTTGTACTTGCTTGTCCCGGTCTAGGTGCACCCCTATGTGACGTGCCCCCGGTTTGCGAGCCGCAAAAGGCCGGGGGACCCACGTGAGGGTTTAGATATTTGTAACCGCAAGCGCACGGTGTTGTAGTGTGGCTTGGGGGTCGAACACAGGGAGGCTAGGATGTGCTTGTGTCAAAGAGGACCAAAATCACCCCGTGGGCGAGTTAGCCCAGATCGGATGATGGGTTGTCACGGTAAAGGAATGCAAGGTATAAACAATATGAAAATAAAACCCGGGACTTTGGTTTCCACTCCATCGAGCGACTCTCGCCGATACGGCCTACGGGTATGATGGCGATCAGAATTAGGGTCTAATGGTGAGACGTTGCCTCTATAAGTGGTACCGGCATCCCATGGGCCCGATATTCCGGTCGGTGCCCAGGATGATACACCGGACTTCCCGGGTTCGATCAGTGGGCACTCCCGTGTCCATTAACACTGATCGACTTCGGGAGCACTAAGCTCGCAACGATAACTCCCAACGTCTCATCCTGCCGCTCCCGCGCGCTAGGATTCGGCGTCTACGCTAAGGGTGTGAGCTATGGCTCGGGAGTCAACCTCCAAGTTTATTCCCCCTTGCCCAACGGTCAAAGGCGGTCTTTTTCCCGCCGATGACAATAAAACACCCCGTGTAACCGTTAGATTCCTAATCCATATCGATTTCCTAACCCTATGGACGCATCGGGAATAGCCCCCGAAGGGGTTTCCGCCAAAATCCCAGATTTGGGAACTACTCACAAATATTCATTAAAAAGCGATCTAAACGAAAATGAACCGTTAAAATCATAATCAGACAATAGGAATGCAAAGGTAGTAAAGCAATTAAGATAATACTAAAGTTTTACAAAGATCCGAAAACTTACAAAACTGGAAAATTACAGCCGTCACAAAATGAAGAAAACAGTAAAAAATAACCAACTCCTGAATCTGGGAAACATATGGTTCTATTTATAGAAAACGACATCACCCGATCGGTTGACAAGTCAACCGGTCGGGTGAGCCACTTCACAAAATCACAGCGCAATGCGGGGGTTTCACTCGGTCAGTATGAACCGGTCGGTTGGAACTTGGTGCGGTCGGTTGGATCTTGGTGCCGACCGGTTGGATCTTGGAGCGGACCGGGTGAGGAGATCGGTTGGAGCTTCGAGTCTTGGCTGTTGAAATTCAGCTACAGGTGAACCGATCGGGTGAAGGTCACCCGATCGGTTGGAAATCAGCTTCGAATTTCCAGAGACTTTGAGCTTTTGACCCGATCACTGAACCGACCGGGTGACTTCTCGTGAGCTCCAAGCTGTGCCCGGGTGGTGCACGCGTGCATCACCCGATCGGTTGGAGATGACCAACCGACCGGGTGAGGGGCTGAAAGATGCAATCTTCGTCATTTGACCCACTGGATCACGCGTGACTCCTCCCGTTGCTCCGGGGACACATGATATCATCGTTTTATGCCCCAAATGCCAGCAAACTCCTGCAAAACACGGAAAATACGGAAAAGTGAAAGAAAACAAGAAAATACAAGAAAACACGAGAAAACAAATAAAAGACGGCGGTAAATACGGAAAAACATGGAAGAAAACGCGCGTAAATATATGAAATATAAACACACGTCAAAATCCCCCAAGCTAAACTCTTCCTCGTCCTTGAGGAAGACGAGTGAGAGTCGGAGCTCGGAGGGAAAAATAGAGAGAAAGAGAGAAAAAGAAAACTCTATATCCTAGATCGCCCATCAGGGCCAACAAAATCAAAAACGACACACCAAGCAAGCCAACGCCAAATCACATTACTAAACCTAGGAATACGAGTCCAAATAAGTGTCGTGGGTGTTGAATATTGGACTCCCCGGATTTGGTTTTGGATGATGAGCAAACATAAATAATTCATGAACTAACAATTTGTGAGCGCAGTATTGGAGATCGTCGCCAAATTCACGAGAACAATCAAAGCGACATCTCAAGACTTCTCAAAGCTCGTATTCGTTGCCTAAAGCTTCGTTGAAGCTCTTGGACCGTTTTGGAAGTCATGAAGAATTAATCGAAGCTCTCGAAGACCATTCTTTAAGGTTTTATTTATAGTCTTTTAGCTTCGATCTATAGAATGTTAAGCCTTGAGTATATCTTACGATTCTATCTTCATATCGCTCATATAGTAGCTCTAGGATCTTAGTACAAGTTCATTATAACTCCCTCGAAGCATCGCGCTTCGATTCGGACTTGTTTATGCATGTTAGTTGGTACAAGAAGAAGTACTGACCGACTAGATGGTGATCTAGTCAGTCAGCAAAGCTTCTTGGACCGACTAGTGTAAGTTTATCTTTCTTGTTCAGTACTGTTTACAGTTAGTCGGTCCACGTTGACTCACCGACCGACTAGTTTGTGAACTAGTCGGTCAGTGATGCTTCTTTGACCGACTAGTTGTGATTTACTGTTCATGCCAAATTTCTCCTAAGCTACTGTTTATCGTTAGTCAGTCTAAGAACGTTTGGTGACCGACTAGTTGATAATATAGTCGGTCAACTTTTGTTCTTGGACCGACTAAGTCAATTTGTATTCAGACTATTTGTTTTTGCCTCTTAGTCGGTCTACGTTCACTGACTGACCGACTAGTTGTGAAACTAGTCGGTCAGAATGTCTTCTTGGACCGACTAGATTTCTAGGTCTGAATTTCTATCTCTTCTCAGTTCTTCACTTAGTCGGTCCATGTTGTTTGACTGATCGACTAGTTGATGAACTAGTCGGTCAGTGGTTGTTCTTTGACCGACTAGTTGCCTCAGATTTCTATCCGTTGTGACTTGACCTAAGTTGTTTTTATGGGACCCTATAAATATGAACCATGGTCATTTCTCTCTAGGTTAGAGCTGCCATTAAGAGATTCATTGAGATAGAAAGAGATAGCCAATTCTCACTCATTTCTAAAGCTCTCTTCCTCACAAGAAATCCATTCTCTCACTTTCTAGATCTAGAATCCATCTTGAGAGAAGCTTGTTCTTGGTGAGCCCTTCAAGCTCTAGCTTGAATCAAGTCTCCAAATCACTCCTAGGCACCCTTTGCTGGTCATTTCCTTGGCGCTAGGTCTTGGTGACTTCATCTTCCTCAAATCCCTCCTTGCACCTATTTGGTAAGAAAACTCAAGGTATAGGATTTTGTGGTAAGATTGTTTATTTCATTATAAACTTGTTTATATTGCTTATTGATTCTCTCGGTTGTGAGAGAAGGTTGTGATCCCGGGTTGTGGGATTCACTATTGCCATTGCATGTATGATTTGATCTTGTGAAGGTTTTTCACAAGATATCATAATGGAAATCTTGGGTTAGGGTTTCTAACCTAAGTATCCGGAGGGGATCCGGGTGGTTGGGACGTAGGATCACCGGGAACAAGTCGGAGAGACTTGGGTGGATCCGAACCCAGTAACATCATTTGTTAGCATTGTTTATTTTGTTGTTGTCATTCAATTTAAGCTTCCGCAAATTGATTTGGTAGTTGTTTGCACTATAATTTGGAATTATACTCCTTGTTATTTTTAAAGTACTATTCACCCCCCCTCTAGTACTTGTGCAGTAGCTTGTAGGGCATTACATTTGGTATCAGAGCCAGATACTTAGCTATGTCTGCCAACGACAACAAGACCATGCGTCCACCTTCCAACTATGACACCTTCAGGAACCGTGAAGGAGTATCTTCGGTGATGGAAGGACATTCCTCTACGAGGCCTCCATTCTTCAACGGTACCAACTACGGGTACTGGAAATACCGGATGGAAACCTTCCTCCGGAGTGCATCTCTATGGAGGACCACAATGAAGGAATACATCGAGCCCGAAGAAGAAGACTTTGAGAAAAGGACTACCGCGGAGATCGCCGCGGAGGTAAGCAATGCCAAGGCAATGAACGCCTTGCAATGCGCATTGGAGCCCGAGGACTTCAATAAGATATGCACATGTAAGAGTGCATATCAAATTTGGAACTCCCTCCTCATTCTACATGAAGGGACGAGTAGGGTAAGAGACTCTAAACTCGTAGTTGTAAACAAAGATTACGAAATGTTTCATATGCAACAGGGCGAGAAGATGAAGGAATATTACGCTCACTTCGTTGACATAATAAACGAGTTAGAGGCCCTCGGCAAATCCTACACCCAAAAGGAGAAGTGCTCGAAGCTTATCGAAGGACTTCCTTCTTCTTGGGAGAAACGTACCTTCGCCATCGAGGAAGGTAATGACATGAATAAGTATACCGTAGTTCAATTGATGGGTACTTTGATGTCATACGAGGTACGCAAAGATAGAAAGGTGAAGTTACAAGAAAAGATGAAGTCCTATTTGAACCAAGACGTGCCTAAGAAAAAGGCAATTGCATTCAAGGCGGCTTCATCCACCTCTACCGATGATGAGGACTCGGAAGAAGAAATGGACATGGAATCCATTGCACTCATGGCAAAGAAGTTCAATCGCTTCTTCCGAAAGGGTAACTTCAAACAAAAATCTAAATTTACTTCTAATAACGCCTCTCCACCTTTGTGCTTTAAATGCAATAAGCCAGGACACATCAAAGCGGATTGTCCTCAAAACAAGCAAAAGGAGAAGTGGAAGGCGCCGAAGTTCGACAAGTCAAAGAAGTACAAAAAGGGGTACAAAAAGGGACTTATCGGAGCAACATTCACCGACTCCGAGGATTCCTCAAGCGGAGAGTCGGACGATGAGAAAGTGGAGCAAGCGCATATGTGCTTCATGGCAAGAGAGGAGCATGATCAAGGATCTTCCTCCTCCGATGATAGCGACGACGAAGGCGATGAGGTAACTATGGATGATCTTAGGGATGCTAACTCTCATTTATGGTCTAAATACACTAAATTAGTAAATAGATATACTAAAGTAAAAGATGACCTAGCTAGCATTCAAACCTCGCCTAAGACTATCATCACCAACAACGACACCGTTGTTGAAGAGTTAAGTAATGAGATTGTTAATCTCAAATCTAAACTTGAACATGTTAGCATTGATGATCCGGAAGAACATAGGATAGCGGATTTAACTTCTCAAAACTCGACTTTGAGTATTGAGAACGAGAATCTTAAATCTCGTGTTTATGTGCTCACGTCGCAAGTATCCAACTTGGATACTTCTATGTGTTCTCTCAAAGAGAAATATGAGAACACATTAGGCCGAATTAATAAATTCAATAAGGGTAAGGACCATTTGGATAAAATCCTAAGTGACTTACTTCCGGCCAATCACCACATTGGTTTGGGGTATACGATGGGATGTCCATCCAAAGCGGCCACTACTTTTGTTAGGCCAACTTCCGGTGACTCTACGAGTGGTAGCAAACACTCTATTGGTAGTTCATCTACCAATGGTGCTTCCACCTCGTACACACCCTCTTTCGGAAACAAACCCACTTTGGGTGGACCTCCAAAGAAGGGGCATGCCTATATGTACACCAATACCATGCCACGTAGGAACACACGTCCTACTCCACCGTCTCACACATATGATGATTTTTATGCAACACATTCTCGGGCACGTGCACACCATGTGAGACACCCTCACGCACGTGTTCCCACACATGCATATGTTCACCCACCTCATCATATGAATAATTCTCGTCGTGCACCATTCCATCATGTTCCGTATGCCTATCCACGACATGCATCACGTAGAAACCAACAACGCATGCATGCACCCAATAGGATGAGGGCTCCCAAGATTTTCACTATTTGGAGCCCAAAGGACACAAGCGTGGATGAAAAACAAGTGTATATGAATGCGTATTTTTCGAATGTTGTGCATAGTAGAAATTATGTGGGGAAGTCTAAGTCCAATTGGACTTGGCTTCCAAAGGTCTAACCTTTGAGGACCCAATGACCTTGGGTACCATGATATGAAATTCTCTATCTTTAGGTACTCAAGGAAAAGAAAAAGAAAAGGAGCAACAAATTTAAATTTAGCTCCAAAGGGAATTGGATACTCGATAGCGGGTGTTCAAAACACATGACGGGTGACGCTCAATTGCTCTCCGGAGTAGTTCCCATTGCAAATGGAAACCACGTCGTATTTGGAGGCAACGAGAGCGGAACCATCGTCGGTGTTGGTAAAGTGGGTAACCCGTCTAAACCTTTAATTAGTGATGTTTATCTAGTTAATGGTTTAAATCATAATCTTATTTCAATAAGCCAACTTTGTGACAAAGGTTACAAAGTTAGATTTGCGAAAGGATTATGTCATATTTCAAATGATAATAATAAGTTATTATTTTCCGGCACACGCCATAAAGATATTTATATTTTGGATCTTCCTAAATCATATGAACAATGTCTCGTTGCCAACACAAGTGAACAACACTTATGGCATCGACGCTTTGGACATGTGAACTTTGGAACACTTTATAAGCTTTCAAAATTAAATTCCATTAAAGGTTTTCCGAAGCTCGTTTTCGAAAAGAAAAGTTTTTGTGATTCTTGTCAACGTGGCAAGCTTCCTAAATCTTCATTTAAACCTAAGAAAAGCATTTCTACTAAACGGCCACTAGAGCTATTACATCTAGATTTATTTGGGCCAACTAGAGTTGCTTCCTTAGGAAATGCAAGATATGGACTTGTCATCGTTGATGATTATTCTAGATTTACATGGGTATTTTTCTTATGTAATAAAAATGAAGCTTTTGAAAACTTCACAATATTTGTGAAGAAAGTACAAAATCTCATCGGAACCACCATTGTCACTATTCGTAGTGATCATGGGGGTGAATTTGAGAATGAGTCTTTCTCAAATTTTTGTGATGATCTTGGAATTACTCACACGTTCTCTTTCCCTCGCGCACCTCCTCAAAATGGTGTTGTTGAGAGGAAGAATAGAACGCTTGTGGAGTGTGCTCGCACTATGCTCGAAGATAGTCAACTTGGTTATCAATTTTGGGCGGAAGCGGTACACACCGCTTGTTATGTGTTTAATAGAATACTTTTGAGGCCCGGCACCAAACAAACTTGCTATGAATTGTTGTTTGGTAGATTGCCTCAAGTTAAACATTTTCGTGTTTTCGGCGCAAAATGTTTTATTAAAAACACATATGATAATTTGGACAAGTTTGATCCGAGATCGGATGAGGGGATATTTGTTGGGCATTCCTCATGTAGCAAAGCCTACCAGATATACAACAAAAGATCCTCTACGATCGAGGAATCACTTCATGTCTCTTTTAATGAGAATTTTACTACTTCTAGAATTTCAAATGATGATGATTTTATGGATGTTTTATGTGATTCGTTTGAAAATTCTAAGTCTATTGATTCAATTGATTCTATTAATACTAACCCGACTAATGAAGTTGTTGAGAATGTGCCTAGTGATCAAGGTATTCCCAAGCGGCTTCATACCGTCCGCGACCATCCCCATGAGCAAGTCATTGGCAATATTCATGATAGTGTCAAGACGAGATTGCAAGTTCACCACTTCGCCAATTGTGCCTTTGCCTCATCGATAGAGCCAAAGAATATAGTTGAAGCGTGCGAAGATAGTGCTTGGATCCTTGCCATGGAGGAGGAACTCATTCAATTCGAGAGGAATGAGGTATGGGAGCTTGTTCCTTTGCCATCGAAGAACCACACCGTCATAGGGACAAAGTGGATCTTCAAGAACAAAACCGACGAAAACCAAGTCGTCGTCCGGAACAAAGCTCGGTTAGTTGCTCAAGGCTATCGCCAAGAGGAAGGTATCGATTTCGAAGAATCCTTCGCTCCGGTAGCTAGATTAGAATCAATTAGACTATTATTGTCTTATGCATGCCATAAAAATTTTAAATTATTTCAAATGGATGTTAAAAGTGCATTTTTAAACGGAGATGTCGTTGAGGAAGTTTACGTTTCTCAACCTCCGGGCTTCATAAATGAAAAATTTCCAAATCATGTTTTTAAACTAAAGAAAGCTCTTTATGGTTTGAGACAAGCTCCTCGAGCTTGGTATGATCGCCTAAAGAATTTTCTTTTGGATTTGAATTTTAAAATGGGCGAAGCCGATTCTACACTTTTTGTTAAGCATGTGAATAATGATATTTTATTAGTTCAAATTTATGTTGATGATATCATTTTCGGTGCTACTAACTTCACTCTTTGCGAAGAGTTTTCTAATGTTATGACGGAACAATTTGAGATGAGCCACATGGGCGAACTCAAATATTTCTTAGGTCTCCAAATTCGCCAATTGAACGATGCAATCTTTGTCCACCAAACGAAGTACACGGTGGAGTTGCTTAAGCGATTTGGAATGGAGAGTGCTTCCGGGAAAAAGACTCCAATGAGCACGACTACGCATCTCGACAAGGATACGGGCGGTAAGGATGTAGACATTCGTCTATATCGAGGTATGATAGGTAGTTTACTTTATCTTACCGCAAGTAGGCCCGATATTATGTTTGCCGTATGCATATGTGCTCGTTATCAGTCTCAACCTAAGGAGTCTCACTTAGTAGCGGTTAAACGTATTTTTCGCTATCTAAGTTACACTTTAGATTTTGGATTACTTTATCCGAAATCTAGCACATATGAGTTAGTCTCATATAATGATGCTGATTATGCGGGATGCAAATCCGACAGGAAAAGTACTAGTGGCACTTGCCATTTTCTAGGAAATTCCCTTGTCTCTTGGTTTTCCAAGAAGCAAAATTCCGTATCACTTTCAACCACCGAGGCGGAATACATTGCCGCCGGTGCCGCTTGTGCCCAGGTTCTTTGGATGAGACACACACTGAAGGATTTTGGTATTCATTGTGATACTAGCCCTATCATGGTGGATAACCAAAGTGCTATTTGTCTTTCAAAGAATCCGGTGCACCATTCCCGATCTAAACACATAGATGTCCGACACCATTTTTTAGATGATCATGTTGCTAAAAAGGACATCATTTTAGTGTACGTTGAAACCCAAAAGCAAATCGCCGATATTTTCACGAAACCCCTAAAGGAGGACTCCTTTGTGCGGTTGCGTCGAGAATTGGGGATTATGGGTGAATCCGAGATATAGGATTCATGTCTCATTCAATTATCTTGCATGCTATTATATTTCACGATATTACGTTCATGCTAGATTTATTGGATTTTTGGGGATTTTATGTGATATGTTTGAATTTTTGCTCGATTTCTTATTTGAGTGTCGTATTTAAGATTTCGATGTTTTATGGGGTAGTTTAGATGACTAATGAGAGGGTTAAGATGTTTCATCCAAGTGGTTTATGAAGAGAACTCATTTATCAACTTTTGGACTCTTCTAGTCGGTTTCAGTTCATTAGTCAACCGACTAGATGCTCATCTAGTCGGTCAGCTAGTGAACTCAGACCGACTAGTTCAAGCTTTAAACTTTCTATTGTCATTTACTTCTTTTAGTCGGTCATAGTACTCTTACCGACCGACTAGATTGCAAACTAGTCGGTCAGCGATTATACTGAGACCGACTAACTCTAGCCCTAGAATTTTCTGTTTGCCTCTGTTTCGACTTAGTCGGTTTAAGCTCATTGACCGACCGACTAGATCGTAATCTAGTCGGTCAGTGCTTGAACTGTGACCGACTAAGTGTGTTAGGGTAAACACGTCTTTTCGCATTCCCGACTGACTTATATCAAATCTATTCGACTGTTTTGCTTTTTAGTCGGTCTATTTCGTTTCCCCAGCTCGAAAATCCTCCCTCTCCCCGATCAAAACCCTTCGTCTTCCGTCGACTCCGGCCACCTTTCCGGCCATCTCCGCCGTCCGTCGCCGTCGACCACTCCCCTAGGTATAACCCCTCTTCCTAGATCTTGTTTTTCATCCCTAGGGTTTGTTCTAGGCTTCATTTCAACTTCTAGGTGTTCTAGGGTTTCGGTTTTTCATTCTTAGGGCTTGTGTGTTAGGATCTAGTGTTTGTGCTTAGGGTGCTTGATCTTATCCCGTCATTTGATTGTACTCGTTGTGCCGCACTAATGGCACGAACGAGAATCCCGATTACCTCTTCTGGGGCATCCCCTATGACCGTAGAGGGTGCTACCGCTTCGACCCCTCCTAAGCGTAGGGCCAAGACCACTCGACCCCCCCTCTTCGTCTTCAACTCCGTTGAAGAGGAAGAGGACGTCCAAGCCTAAACCTACCGGCCAATCGTCCAAGCCAAAACCTAAACCTAAAAAGTTTCGTGCACCCTCACCTCCCGGTGAGCGTTCAGATAGTGATTCCGAGGATGATACCGATGAGGAATACACTCCTGAACATCCCGAGAAGGCACATACTCCACCCCCTCCTCCACCTCCTCTAAGCCCCGTCAGGCTAAGGGTAAAGCTCCTATGCCAGTCGGCAGTGTAGATATATCGTTGTGCCGCGATGACCCTCAGTGTCTCACCGCGTACAACCGTATAGAACACTGCCCACTGCTGTTGGAGCATTACGTTCAGTTTTCTGATTTTCTTGGCCTTGCAGATCTTCTCTCCTATAGTGGCCTATTGGACTATCTTAGATATGACTCTGAGGCGAACCCCCGACCATATCCTCACCTGGTCAAATTATTCTATGCCAATCGTGTCCGGGGCCAGTACGATGAGTCTCACTCCATCGAGACTTCTGTTTTGGGGACTCCTATAGTCCTCGCGGCAGAAATCTTGGGGGAGTTGATAGGTTGCTCGTCGTGTGGCCTCCTCCCTTCTGACATCTCTGTCGATGATATCTCCTCCCTCGATCAGCGGACCCTAGGCAAAATCTTCCAGGTTATCCCCCCGCATTCATTGGAGTCCCTTCGAAATCATTCAAGCCGAATGCTTGGGTGATTAACCTGATCTTGAAATCATGCCTTCTTCCCAAGTATGGATCTTCATCTCTTCCATCTCAGCCGTTTTTGAAACTGATTTACGCTCTGTTTATGGGTAGCGAGATTAATTGGGCTCGCATTATACTCGATAAGATGGATTCTTTCGAGTGTATTCGCAAGACCACTAAATCTGCGCATATCCCATATCCATGTCTCCTGACCTTGGTATTCCGTCGTTTCGGTGTTCCCTTGCCCCTGATGATGAGCGTCCCCTTGGTCCTCCTCTGAACGCGACGGTCGTTAAGAAATCTCTTGCGGCACTCCGTCACGTGCAGCGGTCGACACCTTCTGCATCTCAGGCCACTCCCTCAGCTGCTTTAGTTCCTCCTCCCTCAGCTGCTTCAGTCCCTCCTCCCTCCGCAACACTTGATGATGTCGTACGGTTACTTCGTCGGCACGAGTCACGTTTGGCTCGTACCGAGGAGGTCGTCTGCCGTATGGCAAGTTTGATGGGTGTTCAGCTTCCTCCTCCTGTTTCTGAGGATGAGGAGATGGACGATGAGGATATTGATGATCTTGTCACCTCCTTGGCTCGTGGCGATGAGGCCACTGCTGCTGCTGCTACCACCTCTGCTCCTGATGCTGGCACCTCTTCCGGTGCTCCTGAGACTTCTGCACTAGTGGATCAGCCTTCTGATGATGCTGCTGCTCCTGCTGACGACCCTTCTCCTGTTGTGCCTGCTGTTGTTCCTGTTGAGACCCCAGCCGTTGAGCCTTTCGTCGATGTCTCCACCCCTGCCCGACGATCCCTTCTGTTCACACGCCTCTCCTCCCTGCAGAGCCTGAGTCCACTCCCTCGACTGGACCTCCGGAGACTGCAGATCCTGCCACTTCCTCGTGATCGTCTATTTCGAGGACTCTCCACTGCTCTTTGGATGATACACCTTTTTGAGAGTGTTTTGGGTTAGGATGGGATGGAGTTTGAGTGTTGGATTTGATGTATTTTGATTTTCTGGATATCGGTGGTGCATATGATGTAGTTTTGATGTTGATGTTGGTGTTTGTATGATTCTGTTGTATTTCGATGACGTATGATGTATTTTTGTATGTTGGTGCAGATGTTGCACTTGATATGATGTACTCGATGTGATGTTTTGGATGCTCATGGTATTCATATATATATATATACATCGATGCTCTCTTTGTTTTACTTCGTCGTGCACATTTAATTCTCATTCATTGTCTATGATATGTGAAATCATCGCTCGTCGCTTAAAAACTAGGTTAAATAGATTATATTTCTATGAAAGTATAGAATTGTTTTCCATGCACAAATTTAACCAAGGATATTGAATATTGGAGAGTATGTTTCTTTATTCAATAAAAGAATAAAAATTTGGTATTTTTGATAATTTTAATTATCGCTTTTTGATAATGGACAATTTGACACACCTTGATTTGTTTTCATCACTTTTCCCTTGGTGTCAATTAGTTCCATCGTCATTTTCTACGACTCCCGTTGTTGGATTTTACATTTCCAAGTTGTTGTCGTTGTATGCCCCCCATTTTTGGGATAATACCAAAGGGGGAGAGATAATGATAATAAATAGGTCAAATGAAAATTTAACTCAATTTCCAAGAATCTAATTTGATATGTTAGATTCAGGGGGGAGTTAAGATATATATAAGGATTTTCAAAATCCGATATTTCAAAAATCGATTCTCATTATATATCTTACTCGTCTGATTGATGCAATTTATATATATTCATTTTGAAATTAACGTGTCATCAATGCAGGGGGAGTAAGTATTTTACATTTGAATCATTATTTTTGATTATTATTTATGTTGGTTTGTCATCACCAAAAAGGGGGAGAATGTTGAATATTGGACTCCCCGGATTTGGTTTTGGATGATGAGCAAACATAAATAATTCATGAACTAACAATTTGTGAGCGCAGTATTGGAGATCGTCGCCAAATTCACGAGAACAATCAAAGCGACATCTCAAGACTTCTCAAAGCTTGTATTCGTAGCCTAAAGCTTCGTTGAAGCTCTTGGACCGTTTTGGAAGTCATGAAGAATTAATCGAAGCTCTCGAAGACCATTCTTTAAGGTTTTATTTATAGTCTTTAGCTTCGATCTATAGAATGTTAAGCCTTGAGTATATCTTACGATTCTATCTTCATATCACTCATATAGTAGCTCTAGGATCTTAGTACAAGTTCATTCTAACTCCCTCGAAGCATCGCGCTTCGATTCGGACTTGTTTGTGCATGTTAGTTGGTACAAGAAGAAGTACTGACCGACTAGATGGTGATCTAGTCGGTCAGCAAAGCTTCTTGGACCAACTAGTGTGAGTTTATCTTTTCTTGTTCAGTACTGTTTATAGTTAGTCGGTCCACGTTGACTCACCGACCGACTAGTTTGTGAACTAGTCGGTCAGTGATGCTTCTTTGACCGACTAGTTGTGATTTACTGTTCATGCCAAATTTCTCCTAAGCTATTGTTTATCGTTAGTCGGTCTAAGAACGTTTGGTGACCGACTAGTTGATAATATAGTCGGTCAACTTTTGTTCTTGGACCGACTAAGTCAATTTGTATTCAGACTATTTGTTTTTGCCTCTTAGTCGGTCTACGTTCACTGACTGACCGACTAGTTGTGAAACTAGTCGGTCAGAATGTCTTCTTGGACCGACTAGATTTCTAGGTCTGAATTTCTATCTCTTCTCAGTTCTTCACTTAGTCGGTCCATGTTGTTTGACTGACCGACTAGTTGATGAACTAGTCGGTCAGTGGTTGTTCTTTGACCGACTAGTTGCCTCAGATTTCTATCCGTTGTGACTTGACCTAAGTTGTTTTTATGGGACCCTATAAATACGAACCATGGTCATTTCTCTCTAGGTTAGAGCTGCCATTAAGAGATTCATTGAGATAGAAAGAGATAGCCAATTCTCACTCATTTCTAAAGCTCTCTTCCTCACAAGAAATCCATTCTCTCACTTTCTAGATCTAGAATCCATCTTGAGAGAAGCTTGTTCTTAGTGAGCCCTTCAAGCTCTAGCTTGAATCAAGTCTCCAAATCACTCCTAGGCACCCTTTGCTGGTCATTTCCTTGGTGCTAGGTCTTGGTGACTTCATCTTCCTCAAATCCCTCCTTGCACCTATTTGGTAAGAAAACTCAAGGTATAGGATTTTGTGGTAAGATTGTTTATTTCATTATAAACTTGTTTATATTGCTTATTGATGCTCTCGGTTGTGAGAGAAGGTTGTGATCCCGAGTTGTGGGATTCACTATTGCCATTGCATGTATGATTTGATCTTGTGAAGGTTTTTCACAAGATATCATAGTGGAAATCTTGGGTTAGGGTTTCTAACCTAAGTATCCGGAGGGGATCCGGGTGGTTGGGACGTAGGATCACCGGGAACAAGTCGGAGAGACTTGGGTGGATCCGAACCCAGTAACATCATTTGTTAGCATTGTTTATTTTGTTGTTGTCATTCAATTTAAGCTTCCGCAAATTGATTTGGTAGTTGTTTGCACTATAATTTGGAATTATACTCCTTGTTATTTTTAAAGTACTATTCACCCCCCCTCTAGTACTTGTGCAGTAGCTTGTAGGGCATTACAGTGGGCCCACGCGGTGAAGCGCGAGTGAGTGTGGTCGTGCGCTAGCAGTCGGTGTCGCTATCTACGATGTGCAATAAAGCTTGATATACACAGACCCAGGAAACGACCCAAATACTGATTGAATTTGAAATTGCTGTGAATATTAGTTCAAGCATGCATGAGAAGAGTATAAGAATAGAAGCATATCATGCATCGGGGACTCCACAACTAGGGTTAAGGAAATCACACCACTATAGCCAAGATACTAGCTAAAAAGTTCCTAAGCCAAGTGTTTTCGGAACCGATGGGGGTTGAGATGATGTGGAGAAGAACACTCGGTGCAAATTCTCGCCTTCCCTTTATTCTTGGCAAGTAGGAAAATATTCACACGGGAATTTTTTTGGGTTTTGGGCATTTGTATATTTTTTTGTTTTTTTGGCTATACAAAATTTTTCTTTTCTTTTTGGGTTTTTCTTTTCTTGTCTCTTTTTTTGGATTTTTGGATTTTTTTTGGCTATACACATGTGTACTCTCCCAAATGGGAGAACGGTACACGACTAGGGGATTTGCACCAAGTAAAACAAAAAAGAAATCGGAATCTAAACACTTGGGCAAAGGAAACTATTCTCGCAAAATATAGCATGGGCTAAATGGGTTATCCTAGTCCTTATTGTGGAATCCCGAGACATGCGAAATGAAGCGTACGATATATATAGCATGCAGAAGAAGCAGACAGTAGAAATAAGTACTGCATATTCATATCGAAACATGATAATCTAGGGGTCATTCCTGGACATGTATATAAAGTAAATCACAAAGTAGAAGCACACCACACGGTTAGGCACGACACACGACTCACAAAAAGCTAAGTGGACCCACGATGCATGAAATGCAAGAGGACTCGAAATCCTAAGGTTAGTGAATGTGATGCTAGGTGCTAGGTGTGTGTGATTTTATGGAGATTCATCATAGGGTTCATCTCTAGGAGAAAGAGATAAAAAGAAGAGAAGAAAAAATAAAAACACGATGAAAACGACACAAAAACGAAAAAGAAAGACTCAAATGACGCACCAAGTGCGACTCCCCCAAGCTGAATCTTGCATTGCCCTCAATGCAATAAGAGTGAGTACGGGAGGGCAATGAAAATGGGGAGGAATACACACTGACACAAAAAGAAATGAAAAACGAGGAAAACACAAATACGAAACTGAAAATAAAAGAAAAATCAAAATCAAACCACACGACACGAAAAACGAAATAAAACCACACGACACGACAAAAAGCACACGACATGACACGAAAAAGGGGAAAAACAAGCACACTCACAAAAAGAAAATAAAATACGACAACACAGCAAAACAGACTTCCCCCAAGCTAGACATGACAATGCTATCAATGAAATATGAGCGTGAAAGTGCAGAAATATGCAAGGGGGGGCCAAAAAAGTAAAAGAAAAGAAATAAAAAGGAAGTGATGTGACACGTGAATGGGTCCTCCCCCAAGCAGTGACAAAGCAGGGCCCCGCAAAGACAGAGGGCACAAATATGGGGGAGGGGGAACAAAAGCGGGAAGGGAAAAAAATCAAGCAGGGGCACCACCCTCTGGGGGTGGTGATGGGGGCCTGCGCTGGGGACCAGGAGTCGTGGGGGTTGGAATGTGGAGCTCGGAGACATCGGGTGGGTCTTCACGGATGTGGCGAATGAAGCTTTGAAGAAAGGGGAGGTCTCGGTCGATGGACTCCTCAGTTATCCGACCACCCTGTCCAGCTAGGAGGACCATGGCCGTGAATCGGTCAGCTTGGTCATCGTCTTGGAATTGCATCCCATATTCGGGATCGTCAACGTAAGGGGGGGAGTGGTGCGTGGTGTGGTAGATGGATTGGAGGTGGTGGGTTGAGCGGGGGGTTGCGTGCGACGAGTACGACGGGTGGGCCTAGGGTTGGAAGAGCTGGCGTCAGTGGGCTTAACACGGCGGGGAGGCATTGTGCGGGAGTCGTGTGTGTGCGTGAGAATGCAAATACAATGAATCAACATAAACACGAAACACGACCAACGAGCAAATGGAATATTTGGGGCAAAATTAAAATTGAGCTAAGGAGCTAGTTTACCCAAATGAGATGAAGATCGTTGCTCGTAGACGCCCCGATGCTACTCAATAGGAGCACGTTGTGAAGCCGTGGCGATTTCTTCAGCAAGTTTCGAAATTGAGGAGAATGGGTGAAAGTTAGGGTTTTGTGTGCGGGTGGAATCGAGGAGAATGGAGAGAAATCGATGGTTGGATGGATAGGGAGATGGGGGGGAGGTCGATTGGGGTTTATTTTGGGGAAGATCAAGGTCTGGCGCAAGAGGAGGAGGCGAAACGTCGGTTGGGGATTCGAAAATGGCAAGAGCGGAACGAACGGGCGGTGACGGCAATATATATGGATTTAAGTCGACCCGGTCGGGTGAGTTATCACCCGATCGGTTGAAATCAGGTCGAAATTTGATGCTGAAAAAACGCTACAGGCGACCCGATCGGTTGAGAACTCAACCGATCGGTTTGCCACTCCACAGATTTTCCCGAGAACTCAGAGTTTTTCACCTGGTCCCTCAATCGGTCTCGCATCTTGCCACTCGGTCGGTTGACGAACTCTAAAATTTTTCCGAGAGTTCCCCCAGGTCTCCCGGTCTGCTCACCCGGTCTCATCATTCTCCACCCGGTCGGTTCATTTGGTGACAGACACAGCCGTAAGCTGATACAACCCAACCGATCGGGTGAGAACTCACCCGATCGGTTGAGGCCTTGTTTTCTGCAAAAACCCAAAAATTGCCTAAGTTCCTTCACGGAAGTTGTTTCGGCTGGATTTATTTATAAAAATAGAGAAAAATAAAGTAGAAAAAGTCCTAAAAAGCGAGCAAAAGTTTAGAACATGGGTTGCCTCCCATGAAGCGCTTTTGTTTAACGTCGTTTAGCTCGACGCCTCTAGCGGTGGTCAATTAGGATCCGGAGGGTTAGATGAAGAGTTGTCACTCGTTGGGGATCCGACCGGAGAGAATTCTGGTTCTCCAACCGCATAGTGTTTCAGATGCTGTCCGTTGACTTTAAACGGCTCATCCCTTCCATTATCTCAATAGCCCCATGCGGGAAAACCTTGATGACGCGGAACGGTCCCGACCACATTGACTTGAGTTTTCCAGGAAAGAGCTTCAGCTTTGAGTTGAATAGGAGAACTAAGTCCCCTTCTTTGAATTCCCTCTTCAAGATTCGCTTATCGTGCCACCGCTTCAGCTTCTCCTTGTAGATCTTGGCGTTCTCATAGGCATTGAGCCGGATTTCTTCGAGCTCGTTGAGTTGTAACTGCCGGTGCCCCCTTACCTCCTTGGCGTCGAAGTTCAGATTCTTAATTGCCCAAAATGCCTTATGCTCCAATTCCACAGGAAGATGGCAGGCTTTCCCATAGACAAGCCGATAGGGAGTCGTGCCGATCGGAGTTTTAAATGCCGTCCTGTAGGCCCAAAGCGCGTCAGGAAGCTTTGATGACCAGTCATTTCTAGAATTGGCCACCGTCTTTTCTAGTATGCTTTTAATCTCCCGGTTAGAGACTTCCGCCTGACCGCTGGTCTGCGGGTGGTAGGCATGCCCCACCCGGTGTTGTACCCCGTATTTTTTTGAGAGGGCCTCGAATTTCTTCTCTATAAAGTGTCTCCCTCTGTCACTGATCAGGACACGGGGTACACCGAACCGCGGGAAGATGTTACTTTTGAAGAACTTGGCCACCACTCTGGAATCATTGGTTGTACTGGCCATCGCTTCAACCCATTTCGACACATAGTCCACAGCCACCAAGATATACTGGTTCCCTGAGGAGGAATGGAACGGTCCCATGAAGTCCACTCCCCATACATCAAAGATTTCTACCTCCAGGATGTAGTGTTGAGGCATCTCATTCCTTTTGGAGATATTCCTCGCTCTTTGGCATTTATCGCAGGCTTGGACATAAGCATGTGTGTCCTTGAAGAGTGTAGGCCAGTAGAATCCGCTTTGGAGATTTTTTGCGGTGGTCTTGTAGGTGCTCGCATGCCCTCCACATTGCTGCCCGTGGCAGTGGGAAATGATGGAGGTCGCCTCAGTTTCAGGGATGCATCTTTGTATCACCCCATCATTGCAGGTTTTGTATAGGTGGGGGTCATCCCAATAAAATTTGTGGACCTCATGGAAAAATTTCTTCTTCTGCTGAAAGCTCACATTGTGGGGGACGATGGCACAAGCCAGATAATTTGCGATGTCGGCATACCAGGGGGTCCAGGAGGAGGAGACAGAGAAAAGATGCTCATCAGGGAGTGAATCATCGATCGGCGTAGCATTTAGATCAAGGGTAGGCATCATGGACAGGTGATCGGCAATAACATTCTCCGCCCCCTTCTTGTCTCTGATTTCCAGGTCGAATTCCTGGAGGAGGAGAATCCATCTAATGAGCCGCGACTTAGCTTCTTTCTTGCTCAATAGGTATTTAAGAGCCGCGTGATCTGTGTGCACGATCACCTTGGCACCAACGAGATATTGCCGGAACTTATCCATGGCGTAGATGACCGCTAGCAATTCTTTTTCCGTGGTAGTATAATTTCTTTGGGCGGCATCAAGGGTTTTGCTCGTATAATATATGACATGAAGATTTTTATCCTTCCTCTGCCCCAAGACGGCACCAACCGCATAATCACTAGTGTCACACATCAGCTCAAAGGGCAGATTCCAGTCCGGTGGCTGTAATATGGGCGCGGAAATCAAAGCTTGCTTCAAAGTGGGAAGGCCTCCATACACTCCTCGCTGAAGACGAAAGGCATGTCCTTCACGAGGAGTTGGGTCAGCGGCCTGGAAATCTTCGAGAAGTCTTTTATGAAGCGGCGATAAAATCCCGCATGTCCTAAGAAACCACGGACTCCACGAAGATTGAGCGGTGGTGGAAGCTTTTCAATCACCTCAACTTTAGCCTTATCAACCTCGATTCCCCTCGAAGAGATGACGTGCCCCAGCACAACTCCTTCTTGGACCATGAAGTGGCACTTCTCCCAGTTTAAGACTAATCCCTTTTCTTGACATCTCTCCAGGACTTTAGTTAGATTACTGAGGCACGAGTCAAACTTAGTTCCATAGACGGAGAAGTCGTCCATGAAAACCTCCATGATGTCCTGGGAGTAGTCGGAGAAGATAGCGGACATGAGTCTTTGGAATATAGCAGGGGCGTTACAAAGTCCGAACGGCATTCTTCTATAGGCATATGTCCCGAATGGGCAAGTGAAAGTCGTCTTCTCCTGGTCATCCTTATGAATAGGGATCTGAAGAAATCCTGAATACCCGTCCATGAAACAGAAATAATTATGCTTCGCCAGTCTCTCGAGCATCTGGTCAATAAAGGGGAGAGGGTAATGATCCTTCCTCGTTTCCTTGTTCAGCTTTCTATAGTCAATGCACATCCTGTACCCCGTGACGGTCCTCGTTGGTATTAGCTCGTTCTTCTCATTGCGAACCACCGTCATTCCTCCTTTTTGGGTACGACGTGCACCGGGCTAACCCAGTGACTATCGGAGATAGGGTATATAATACCGGCATGCAGAAGCCTAACAATCTCCTTTTTTACAACTTTCATCATTATGGGATTTAGCCTCCGCTGTGGCTCAATCGAGGAGGCTTGCTCATCTTCAAGCAGAATTCTGTGTGAGCAGAGGCCTAAGCTAAACCCTTTTAAATCCTCAATTGTATATCCGAAAACTCCTTTAAACCTTTTTAAAACACCAAGAAGTTTGGTCATTTGGTCTTTAGGCAGTGAAGAGTTCACTATGACCGGAAGGGTCGAGCCAGCCCCCAAATATTCATACTTTAGCCCCGGGGGTAACTCTTTCATCTCAACTTCATGAGGCCCCGACGCATACTTTTCAAGCTGAGCATCCTCAAGGGAAAGGAGTTCTTCGTGGATTTCTTGGAAGCCAGCATCCAGAATCTCACTCCCAACCTCGGTTCCGTATGGCAAAGTTTTGCAAGGTATTGTGGGAACGATCGAGGAAGGCACTGGGTCTCTTTCAATCTCATAATAATTGTCCGGGAAGAAGGCTTCTAAGTGAAAACAGGTTTCAACTGTCGATAGTTCCCCACAACTGTTTCTAGCTTCCTCATTGTCCAAAGATCCGGGATGCTCGATAGTAGTTTGCAAGGAATAGATCGGTTCTTGTCCAACGTAGCCCACAGACTCAGCCTGATGGTTCTCTTGACATAACTCTGTGAACAACTCTTCTTCACTAAATTCGGGACTATGAATGTCGATATATGCCGCTTTGCCATGAGGAAAGAGGGTTGCCATGGCAAGGTGCTCCAGCGTATCTTGATATCTCCTCTGATTTTCCACGGCGACAGACAAGAGGGAAAGTATATTCGAAGTATTCAGGGATTCCGCTAAACTTCGTGCTAAACAGCGGATATGGTGTGAGTGATCCCAGATGTCTCCTGAAACTGCATGCAACATCCTCGTCGTAGGGCAAAGAACCTATACGAAATGAGAGAGAGAACTACACAAGTAGCAAACACGTCAAAAGCACGGGTTGCATAAACGGGAACCGAAAGTAGCGATGGTGGCACGGCGATTCAGTCAATTAGTACTATAAAATTGCTATCTACAATATGTACAAGTGAAATTGAAAAGTGTAGAGTGCGAAAATTATCGCGAGGTAGGGATAAGAGCTAGACACTAGGGTTCATGAGATCCTAAAATAACAAGCATGTTGCCTCCCCGGCAACGGCGCCAAAAACTTGGCGTGCCCCCGGTTTGCGAGCCGTAAAATGCCGGGGGTCCCGCGTGAGGGTTTAGATATTTGTAACTGCAAGCGCACAGTGTTGTAGTGTGGCTTGGGGGTCGAACATAGGGAGGCTAGGATGTGCTTGTGTCAAAGAGGACCAAAATCACCCCGTGGGCGAGCTACCCCAGATCGGATGATGGGTTGTCACGGTAAAGGAATGCAAGGTATAAATAATATGAAAATAAAACCCGGGACTTTGGTTTCCACTCCATCGAGCGACTCTCGTCGAAACGGCTTACGGGTAGGATGGCGATCGGAATTAGGGTCTAATGGTGAGACGTTGCCTCTAAAAGTGGTACCGGCATCCCATGGGCCCGATATTCCGGTCGGTGCCCAGGATTATACACCGGACTTCCCGGGTTCGATCAGTGGGCACTCCCGTGTCCATTAACACTGATTGACTCCGGGAGCACTAAGCTCGCAACGATAACTCCCAACGTCTCATCCTACCGCTCCCGCGCGCTAGGATTCGGCGTCTACGCTAAGGGCGTGAGCTATGGCTAGGGAGTCAACCGCCAAGTTTATTCCCCCTTGGCCCAACGGTCAAAGGCGGTATTTTTCCCACCGATGACAATAAAACACCCCGCGTAACCGTTAGATTCCTAATCCCTATCAATTTCCTAACCCTATGGACGCATCGGGAAGAGCCCCCGAAGGGGTTTCCGCCAAAATCCCAGATTTGGGAACTACTCACAAATATTCATTAAAAAGCGATCTAAACGAAAATGAACCGTTAAAATCATAATCAGACAATAGGAATGCAAAGGTAGTAAAGCAATTAAGATAATACTAAAGTTTTACAAAGATCCGAAAACTTACAAAAACTGGAAAATTACAGCCGTCACAAATGAAGAAAATAGTAAAAAATAACCAACTCCCGAATCTGGGAAACCTATGGTTCTATTTATAGAAAACGACATCACCCGATCGGTTGACAAGTCAACCGGTCGGGTGAGCCGCTTCACAAAATCACAGCGCAATGCGGGGGTTTCACCCGGTCAGTATGAACCGGTCGGTTGAAACTTGGTGCGGTCGGTTGGATCTTGGTGCCGACCGGTTGGATCTTGGAACGGACCGGGTGAGGAGATCGGTTGGAGCTTCGAGTCTTGGCTGTTGAAATTCAGCTACAGGTGAACTGATCGGGTGAAGGTCACCCGATCGGTTGGAAATCAGCTTCAAATTTCCAGAGACTTTGAGCTTTTGACCCGGTCACTGAACCGACCGGGTGACTTCTCGTGAGCTCCAAGCTGCGCCCGGGTGGTGCACACGTGCATCATCCGATCGGTTGGAGATGACCAACCGACCGAGTGAGGGGCTGAAAGATGCAATCTTCGTCGTTTGACCCCCTGGATCACGTGTGACTCCTCCCGTTGCTCCGGGGACACATGATATCATCGTTTTATGCCCCAAATGCCAGCAAACTCCTGCAAAACACGGAAAATACGAAAAAGTGAAAGAAAACAAGAAAATACAAGAAAACACGAGAAAACAAATAAAAGGCGGTGGTAAATACAAAAAAACACGGAAGAAAACGCACGTAAATATATGAAATATAAACGCACATCACTATGCCATCATGAAAAACACTTCCTGGCTCATGATCCAGAAGCGAGCATTCCCGTTTGGGGGTAAGGCCCTGGCTCGATACACGTGGGAGGGGTAAGAGTTAAGCGACCACTCAGCTGGGAGTCTGCCTGATCAGCAACTGCAGCTGTAAGGCGTAAACTCTGGGTTTGGGGCGGAGTTAAGCGGCCACTCAGTGTGAAAGTAAGCCATTTCAGCTATAAGGCGTAAACTCTGCACATGACATGAAAACGTGACTAGAAAAATCCTTGTAAATGTTAATAGTTTTGCCACTCATGCCATGCTAGTTTACTTGTTGTTTTTCCTTACCTGCTGCACTCATACTTTAACTGCCATGTCATTGCATCATGCTAGAACTGCTAGGGTGCTTTACTTTCAGTTTCAGTTTCCTTGCACAAGTCTCTTGTAGACTTGCTGACATGTGCCCCTTGCTCTTTTGGGTGTCACATGTTAGACCTTGAGCCAGAGACCATTGCTGACGCTGATCCTTAGCCCAAGTCTGTCCAGGAGGAGTTTTGTGGCCACCGGTGACCATTCTTAGTGACCTTGCTGAGCTTTCTTTTGTTTTAGGTTTGTTATTAGTTGTCGGTGCGTGGCACTTTTACCTTGTACGTTGTACTTTTGTTGGCCATGTGTGGGCCTTTAGACTCTTTTTCTTTTCAGCCTGGTGGCTTTTTCTGTGATGTTGAAACTTATTTTATGGATATTCTGAGATATCTCTTTTGTCTCATTTTATTATTATTATCTTTGTTTCGTTTCGCGTTGCAAGGACATGCTATTTAAAGTTGATTGACGCTTATCGGACTTGCAGCTTTGTAGCTTCAAGTCTGAGCGAACCTTCTCACGCTTCGCCTCCATATTTTTGGGAAGCGAGGTGTGACAGGTTTTGTTGGTGACCCATGCAGGTCCGTCTTGCAACTGTGAATTATCGGAACAACGATAATAACTAAGGAATGTCCATTAAATAAATTGCAACATCCGAGTCATAAGCCTTGAGCCTAGCCTAGTCGTTTCCCTATGTCACTAGGTGGTAAGAAGACTTAGTTAGATGACTGTGCTTGCTGGTTAGCGGCCCCTGATCATTAGTTAGACTCCATGCTAGGAATTGATTTAATCGTCGTAGGAGTTACCTTAGTGGTTCTTGTCTAACTCTGACCATAGTAGACTTCTAGAATTCCTTTAGTCGTTCGTTTGGGTTCATCGATTTTGGACCAAGCTGAACGCATTTCTTTACCGTCTAGCCCTTTAGAAAGTCTTAGCGCTTAGTTTCTTAATCCTTGGTTTGTCGACTGTAGGAGTTTTCCCCGTACATTTTCCTGGTTCATATCCTAGGCGTATGTATGTCATGACCATCCTACCATTTTCCTTGACTCGATTTACGAGATCGCCTCATGACGATCGTCGTCAATTTTCAAATCTCTCCATTACAAATCTTGAATTTTCCGAAAGTATTTTTTTCGATTTCCCTAAGTTAAAATTTGTTCAAAATCTTAATATATATACTTATACTTTGTGCTCTTTCGTTGACTTAAAACTTTGTCGAGATTTGGAATACTAGCTTATGATATTTTTCCAGCCTATGCTTTTCGTACCTATGTAAATACCTTGTCCCTTCATATATTAATTCTGAACCGTACTTTTATTTTGCCCAATTCGATTTATAATTTTCCTTCCTGATTTATGTCATTCATATACTTTTCAAGTCACTTGGGATTTCAGCTTCCAGCAAGTCAAAGTTATGCTCATCGTTTTCCCTATTTCAGATTTTTACAAAATTACTATTTCATAACCATTTCCTAATCTGGACCTTCCATAGTTGGTTTCAAAGTTTTACTATCAATTTTGATAATTCTACTACTAAGTTATTATTATCTTTCCGCTCACCATACGTGCTTTTAGAAAAATTTCTAAACCAAATAGAATTTCAAATATTTCTATATATCCGTACCAGGCTCGTCGCACTCGTATGATAAGAACTTTGTGTAAATCCGTTACTTTTCGGAATCCTGGTTCCTTTAAAAGTAGTTTCGATATTGATTATTTTAAAATTTTCCCTAGCCTAAAGGTTTTGAAAGCATTTAACATGAGTTTAAATTCTTATGTTACTTAATTTCATTCGAGCCAACATTATATTAAACTACTGACGTATAATATTTTCTAAACCACGTCCTTAATATTCGTGTAAATGATTTACTTCCTTTTTAATGATTTTATATAAACCAATAAACCATTTTCTCGTATTATGTATATTCGACTCAAACTTATTTTGAACAACTCGTTTCTTCGATCTCCAAATATTTTTATACAGACGAGGATACCAACTTTTGAAGTACAATAGTTTTCAAATTTCGCGTATTTTAGCTTATGTTATTTATACTATTTCATTTCCCAATCCTATGTAAAGATCACTACATCTCCCTTTCCCCTATCTAAACTTTCACAATTGAGTCAATGTTTCATCTAACCAAGCAGTCTCCTTATAGTCATCCTATTTGAACTCGAGCTTATCGATCCTTCCCTTGTCACGCTTTCGACCTCCAATCTTCCTCTATTGCTTAGGCTTTAGTGCCCGTCAATGTCTGTGCCAACTCTAAGTTGTTAGTAGGCCCTTGGACCTTGTGATGTTGTCGTGGTGCATGTACCTAAGTTGTGTATGTGGGCTTGAATGAGTGTACTCCCACATAGTGTATTAATGGTTCCTATTGTGTGACATATATATACTCGGAGTTATTCGTGATATTATGAAGTTGTTTGTGTGTTAGTATTTATAGATTTGGGTGTGGTTAGCTACACCATTCTAGGGATGCCTGTGTATATAAGAATTAGTGTGTGAATATCTAAGGGGGTGTATGTAGTTAAAGATACTTGTAATGGTTGAAATAAAATGATTGGTAAAGCTATGTGTATGTTAGGTGTGATAATAATAGGTGTGCGTATAGATAAGTGAGTAGGCCCATTGAGTGACCCATATGCTAGTACGTGTGAGTGCGTGCTCGTACGAAGATATGTATTGTGCTTAGACGTAAGTAGTTATGTTTTGTTGCATGAGTATATAGGTGATATACATATGGTAGTAGGCTATGGTATGAATATATGTTACATGTGTGTGACTATACGATGACTGCGTATGTATTAGAGAGTGTATTATAATTATACGTGTGCTGAAGTCTGTATTATTATTATGGTATATAGAGTGATTGAACTATGTGAGTATTACCCGACTAAATATTAAGTGTGATTGACTTATGGTATGTATATGGTTGTATTGGTAGACATATATATATTGGAGTGGTATTGGTATAGGTATAAATGCCGTGTTACATATATAGGATAATCTGATATGTGTATTGAGTCTCACTCAAGCTTGAGTGAGTATACTCAAAGTATATTGTCATGTATGTCTGTAGTTTGAATATAGCGATGTTTGATGTATGTATAGTGATAGGAGTGTTTGTGCCTGGTTGTGTTACGCACATGATTGTGGGTCGCTACACCAGGTTATAGGTGTTGGTCTTGTGGTATAGTTAATTACTAAGGACTTGCCGTGTGAACGTATGTGTGCTAGCTAAACTAGGTGGGTAGATATGCTAGTAATGATACGATTGGTATACGTGAATGAAAAGTTAGCGTGCGTGGGTGTGCACCATGCACGGGTAAGTATGTGCTTAGTTATAGGTATTAGTGACTATGGTATATGTGGCGTGCCGTAAATACAGTTATAGGACCGTATGTGATGTGAATAAATGGTGAACTATTTGCATGCATTTGAATGACTATATATTGTGAAACTATAGTAGTGGTGAATGTATATTAGATATAGTGAAACTTGAATTAATAATGGTATGGTGTGACTACATGAGTTGACGTGTTTGGTGTTGGAGGTACACTAGGAAATATTAGGGAGTCGTATACCCATGTTTGTGTCGTGCATAGGTATCTATCTATACGTAGAGTAATGATTGTATTTGCTAGTGTGAGACCAATCTTATGTGAGTATCTGAACTATTGTTTGAACTAGGATAGTAGTAGTTATATAAGGGATGTACGTATATGTATATGATTGAAATACATATATGAAATTGACTGACTATAATAGGTATAAGTGTATAACGTACGTGAATATATATATATATATATATATATATATATATATATATATATATATATATATATATATATATATATATATATACATGCTGGTAGTGTCAATGTTTGACTACCTAGTGCATATATAAGCACTTGTAATGACTATACCTGGTTTGAAGTATAATGTGACATGATTGGGGTAGTTACAAGAACGACTAGATATCTTAGAAAGTCCGAGGACGGACTTTATTCTAAGGTGGGGAGGATGTAACGATCACTTTTCGTTGTACTTTGTTCGTGCACGTGCTTTTGACCGTGCACGTGTTTATTTTAGACTTTGTTTGTTGTGAACACTTGGGTGTGATATGCCGTTGTGAACATCTCTGAGAGTATTAAATTGTGACACTAATTTGGAATGACATTTCTCGGGTCGTTCTCCCACGATTTGATCTTATTCGATGAGACGTTGCGATTGTCACTTTTGACGGGAGACGTTTCTATTTTTAGTTTCCTCGTATGACGTCAAAAATGAGATCCGTCTTCTTAGTTAGCTTTCTTTCGCCATCATGATCACCCTGATATTTATTTTATAATTTTTGGAGTTTATTTGGCCTACTTTATATTTTTAGCAAGGTTTATAATATTTTTAATAATTAGGTTTTAAATTATTTTCGGCCAAATAAAATTTTATTACGTTTTAAAAACTTCAAAATATTTTTGAACCAAATCTCAGCTCTTTTGGGCCGCACCCAAGCCTTGTGCGAGTTGGAGAGGGTGAGATTCGAATTTTAAATAGTTTTAAACTTCTAATCCCATTAGGATTAGCCCTAGACCAAGTCAACCCCTCTTCACTATATAAACAACCCCTAGGAAGACCTATTTTCTCAAGAAAATAACCCTAGCCGCTTCCAAAACCCAAAAACCCACTTGCGACGATTCGTCGCAACGTTGCGACAGCCGCCCCCGTGTCCGACTGAGGAAACGGCCCCAAATCCCCCGCACCGACCGACAACTTCGCCCGCACTAAGCATCCACCCCGCTCCGCACAGCCGTCGCTCCGCATCACCGTGCCCGACCGAGAGGAGCTCTCGGTCTGACTGGTCGCCTGCTCCGCATCCCGCATCGCCCCGCACCCGCTTCGCTAGCCGCTCTGCACCCCACATCGCATCGTGCCTGATCGAAGCGCCTGCCCGCTCACGCCCGCATCGCCGCACGTTGCAACGTTGCAATGTTGCAAGCCCCCGCCCAAGCGCCCGACCGGCGCTGTCACCCGCACCGACCGAAGAAACCCCCGCACCAAGCGCTCCCCGCTCCATTACAACCCCGCTGCGCTGCATCTCTCGCTCCCCTAGTGCCCGACCGACGGAACTCCCCGCACCGGCCAGTGTCTGACCGAGAGCCAAACGTCGCAACCCCGCACCCGTCGCACCACTTGCCACCGTGGGCCCCCAAGTTCTCCAGAGGTATTGTGGGTCCCCTATTGGTCCCTAGGACTACTGTGGGCCCCACCTAGGAGCTTTCTCTCCGACGATTTGCCGTTTACGACGTTGTGATACGTCGTAGCCCGTCGTCGCACGTGCTAGCTTTGGAATCTGGATTCGTTGCTCTGGTTACTGCTCTGATCTTTCCAGCGAGGAATCTATTTTGGAATCAAGACTTGGAGCGCGTTCTTTTATTCCAACCCCTGGCGTCGCTACGCGATGCCAGTGTAGCTTTCGCGTCGTGTTGAGGTAACGCTTTGCACCCCTAGGACCCCCAACCTATTGCATGTTAATCAAGACTAAAATCAATGTTTTTAAAGTATTTCAAATGTTTTAGAATTCACTAATCAAGATTAATAAAACGGATGTAGGCCGGTGGACTTGTGGACGTAGGATAATTGTGATTTTGGACTCGTTGGATGGTGTTGCTCAGACGTGATACTTGCAGGCAAGTGAAACTTGCCAACTCTTGCGTAGGGCCATGTTTTTAGGCCACTTCCTTGTTTTTAGAGTAAAAGAGACTAGTCAGTGAAATGATAGCTGGCTAGACACCTATTTGATCTAGTTTGACAACGAAACTAGATCCGTCACCTCATTTGATCTAGCTTGATAACGAAGCTAGATCTAACCCCTTTAACTTGTTGATCATACATACTAAACTGTCATGTTTACTTTCCTTACCTGTACGCCTTACTATTTGCCATGCCATGTCATCCATGCACTGAATGTTGCATTCGTAGCACACGCTACATACTTGTACTTGCTTGTCCCAGGCTAGGTGCACCCCTATGCCATCATGAAAAACACTTACTGGCTCATGATCCAGAAGCGAGCATTCCCGTTCGGGGGTAAGGCCCTGGCTTGATACACGTGGGAGGGGTAAGAGTTAAGCGACCACTCAGCTGGGAGTCTGACTGATCAGAAACTGCAGCTGTAAGGCATAAACTCTGGGTTTGGGGCGGAGTTAAGCGGCCACTCAGTGTGAAAGTAAGCCATTTCAGCTGTAAGGCGTAAACTCTGCACATGACATGAAAACATGACTAGAGAAATCCTTGTAAATGTTAATAGTTTTGCCACTCATGCCATGCTAGTTTACTTGTTGTTTTTCCTTACCTGCTGCACTCATACTTTAACTGCCATGGCATTGCATCATGCTAGAACTGCTAGGGTGCTTTACTTTCAGTTTTAGTTCCTTGCACAAGTCTCTTGTAGACTTGCTGACATGTGCCCCTTGCTCTTTTGGGTGTAACATGTTAGACCTTGGGCCAGAGACCATTGCTGAGTACGTGATGTTTTGATGACGCTGATCCTGAGCCCAAGTCTGTCCAGGAGGAGTTTTGTGGCCACCGATGACCATTCTTAGTGACCTTGCTGAGCTTTCTTTTGTTTTAGGTTTGTTGTTAGTTGTCTGTGTGTGGCACTTTTACCTTGTACGTTGTACTTTTGTTGGCCATGTGTGGGCCTTTAGACTCTTTTTCTTTTCAGCATGGTGGCTTTTTCTGTGATGTTGAAACTTATTTTATGGATATTCATCTATATCTCTTTTGTCTCATTTCATTATTATTATCTTTGTTTCGTTTCGCGTTGCAAGGACCTGCTATTTAAAGTTGATTGACGCTTATCGGACTTGCAGCTTTGTAGCTTCAAGTCTGAGCGGACCTTCTCACGCTTCGCCTCCATATTTTTGGGAAGCGGGGCATGACATCTTGTTTTAAATTGATAGCTTATCTAGTTTACATTAGTTATACCTTTTAGTTTTCCACTCTATTTTTGCTTTTGTTGTTTCTCTACCCCCATTTCTTTTGGATAATGCCAAAGGGGGAGAGAAATAAACAAAGGATGTGCTTATTAAATGTTGAGTGTTAAACAATAACTTGAATCATATAGACTTTATGAATGATAGTTCATGTATATGATTCAGGGGGAGCATTGATGATTACCTTGGTTTATATTGATTACATTATATATATATTGGTAATCATGCTCATGTTTATGATGTGCATCACCTATATGATTTGTATTGTGTACGCATATTATTTCTGGTCATTCATGCGATATATACACAACCTCATGCGATATATACACAACCTCATGTGATACACACACTATTAACTGCTGAATGTTGCTATTGATTATTGATATTAACCTTGATTGGCATCATTGCAGTGGGAGTAAGTATATTTAATGCACAATTATTTATTCTATTTATATTTGGTTTGTCATCATCAAAAAGGGGGAGAATGTTGAGTATTGGACTCTCCACCTTGATTTTGATGATGATCAAACACAAATCGTTATGATTAACTCATGTGTTTGCAGTTAGCTAAAAAGTCACCAATTAGATTCAAGAAGATCAAAAGTGACTACACGTGTTGATTCAAGTGGAGGACTTGGTAGATCAACAAAGGTGAAGCATTGGCTTGAAGAACTCAAAGGCTACCTCAAACCTCAAGCCAATGGCATCAACAAATGAATGGAGATCCAAAGAGAAGATAGGAATGGATGATTCAAAAGCTTCAAAGACACCTTGAGGATCAAAGACTATGACATTGGAGACATTCAACTAAACGACTCAAGACCTTGAAGAATTATGGAGATCGTCGCCAAAGTACTTTGTTCATCTCAAGCGACGTCCCAAAACTTCCTCAGAACGCGTGATCGTTGTGCCTGGAGCTTCGTTGAAGCTCAAGGAGTTATTCATGATGTCTAGGGATTCGGATTCTCCATGTTGAAGCTTCGAAGACGGTTTATCATGTTATTTATATTGTCTTCTAGTTTAATCTCATAGAATGTTAAGCCTTGAGTCCTAGAAATCTTCATAACTATCATATCTTATCTCTAGGATTGCCTTAGAAGCCATTAGAAAGTTTCCCGTAGCTTTTCACTTCTTTTCATGGCTTCATATGCATCTTAGTTGGTTCAAGTAGAAGAACCAACCGACTAGATGACGATCTAATTGGTTGGAAATCCTTCTTGAACCGACTAGACATCCTTGCTAATCTCAGCCCATTCACTGTTGATCATTTAGTCGGTCCAAGAAGGTTCACCGACCGACTAGATGACGTTCTAGTCGGTTGGAGATCCTTCTTAGACCGACTAGCCACACTTGTTAATTCAGCCTTTGTACTGTTGACCAGTTAGTTGGTTCAAATGGTTAATCGATTAAAAGTCAATCTAGTCGGTCCAAGAAGGTTCACCGACCGACTAGTTGTCAATCTAGTCGGTTGATGATCCTTCTTAGACCGACTAGTTTCAAAACTAATCGGTCAGTGATCCTTCTTAGATCGACTAGTACTTACCCATGATTTCACCATCTTCTCTGTCAACCATCTAGTCGGTCCAAGAAGGTTCACCGACCGACTAGTTGCAAAACTAATCGGTCAGTGATCCTTCTTAGACCGATTAAGTAGCTTCAGAAATAGAGCCGTTGGGCATTTAATGCCACAATTTTTGTGACCGTTTTGTCTCTTCTCTATATAAGTTTGAGTTGCTTCAAACCAGCAACCCTAGGCTGATATTAGAGACAATTTCACATCCAAGAGAAGAGCCATTCAACTCCATTTCTAAGCTCTCTCATCTCACAAGAATCTCTCCCTTACTCTTTGAGCCCTAATTCCTCAAGAGAGATTCTCATTCATTGTTAGCTACTCAAGCTAAGAGCTTGAATCAAAGTCACCAACTTCACCCTAGCCATCTATTGCTGTCCATCTTGGTGGAGCTAGGGTCTGGTGCTAACTACATCCTCAAAATCCATTCTTGCCCTAAATTGGTAAGTATTTCTCAAGGCATAGGATTTTGTGGTAAGAGCTTTAAATTTCATTCTCTATACTTCATATAAATTGTTGTATACTCTCGGTTGTTGAGAGGGTTGGCTTGATCCCAAGTTGTGGGAGTCAAGATTAGAATTTGCTCTCGGTTTGTGAGAGTGTTCTTAGTCCCAGGTTGTGGGATTAAGGTATTTGCGTGTTCCCGGGTTGTGGGATACACAGACATCGATTGTAGGTCGTACTTGTGGGGTTGCCGCAAGTGGGCTAAAGGAAGCTATAGTGGTTTTACTAGAGTATCCGGAGGGGATCCGGGTGTTGCTGGATTAGGGCATCGGGAACAAGTCGGGGAGACTTGGGTGGCACCGAACCCGGGTACATTGCATGTTAGCATTGCATTCTTCCTTGTGTTGTTGATCACTTCTTTCATTCCGCATTTGTTGGTTAATTAGGGTTTTATTTGGCGTAAATTCCTTATAATTCTATAAAATACTATTCACCCCCTCTAGTGTTTATTCCTCATAGCACAGGGTCACTACAGAGCCCCTCTACCACAGACCCTATCCCCCCACTACAGTCCCTATCCCCTCACCTCACGCACATCCCAGCCATCCTGATTGACTGGATGCTTCCTAAAGTCGAGCCACTCCATGCCATACACATGCTCGAGCCTCCCGGAGCACCAGTCGAGGCAGCAGCCAAAGACCGGGACCCACGCTTCTCGGTGTTTGAGCTACATGACATAGCTGCATTAGTTGCCAGCCTCCCTTTCCCACCCGCTCACCCATCAGTTTCAGGAGCCGCTTCTTCCACCACCGCCGTATTTGCCACCCCCACCACATTCGAGTCCTCGGGGACTGTCTTCACCTCTTGCCCCTAGACTCATATTTCTTTGACCACTCTGTTGGTGCCGGAGGGAACAGATATACCTTTTGCTGACGCCCCCATAGATCTTGATTCTCACGTTCACGAACTTGCGCCTACTTTGCCTCCCCTAAGTAACCTCATATCTGCAGTCCCCCTATCTTTAGGTCACGAGATTCCACTTTCAGCCACCATTTCCTCCTCATCAGCTGCCATTTTTACCGAGAGTGTGTCGACGTCTGTCTACTCTTCTGTGTCGACGACATCTCTTTCTGCCGCTGTTGCCGACTTACATTCGAGCTCACCCTCTCTAACCTTCCATGCCAGGCACCGTGCCTCAGTTGCACAGGGAAGATTTAAGAGAGTGGTGACTCACAGACACTTCCCTCGCCCTCCACCCGACTCTTATACTTCCGACGCTCGCTTGACCGCGTTAGAGGACTTGACTTCCCGCTTACGACAGGATTTCGAGGACTTTGTACGTGCGACAGGGACACACCAATTTAGAGTCGAGTCGGACTTGACTTCCATTATAGACCTGCTGCGACACCGTGGCCCACCACCTGTTATACTCGCACATGCTTCACCACCCAGTCCAGACACTGTGATCTTCTCTGCACCACTCAGTGCTTCACTTTCTTAGGCTACTGCAGAGCCTGTATCTACTACTTCTGAGTCGGCTGTCACACTAGGTCCCTTGTCTGCCCTGGTATCACTTTCTGCTGAGCCCTCCACTACCACAGTTGACCCCACCACCAGCCCTCCCCATGACTCCCAGCCGGAGCTACCACCCACCACTCCTGATCCACAACAGAGGGCCCATCACCACCCCCAGAGGGTGGTGCCTTTGCTTGATGTAGTCCTCACCCGCTTTTGCCTCCCCTACTTATTTTGTGCCCATCTGTCTGTTCGGGGCCTTACACTTACACAGCTTGGGAGAGGAGCCACCCATGCATCATATCACATACTGCATTGCATCATTTCATGTTTTTAGTTTTATTTCCTTTTTCTTTTTTTGCACAGTTTTTATTTCATTCCCCCACCCACCTCACCCCTTTAGCATCATCTCCCGCTCACGAGCGTTTTCTTAGCAGTGAGGACACTGCTAGGTTTAGCTTGGGGGATGAGCGCTACCGCTTTATTTTTGATTTTTTCTTTTACATTTTCCTTCCTTATGTCGATCTTTATTTCACTTTTTTACCGTTTTTTCACGTCGTTTTCTTTTTTCTCATTTTGCATCATATTTTATATTTTCACCATGCATGCAACCCTTTTTCTTTATCTTCTTTTTTTTCTCCGCTTCTTTTCCTTTATTTGCTAGGGATGGTTTGCATGATGATATCTCTTATGGCCTTATTAGTTTTTATGATGCTCACTTTCGATGACATGCTATTAGGGTAAATTTCAGTTTTACTATCTATATGCATGCATTTCTATTGATGATCTACCTGATTTAATGCCTGAAATGATTTGAAAAGAGAATGCATGAATTAGTATCTAGTATGATCTATATTGGGAAATGCACCTAGGTTCACGCATCACTAGAACACTTGGAGTATCTGTTTTTACCTTATTCACTTCTGATTGCACGCCTAATATATGGTACTATTTACTGCATGCCTTTTTCAGTATTCATTTAGAGAAGTGAAAATATCCATGCTATCTATGAGTTTAGTTGGGGTTTTATTTTATCAAACCGTTGTGCACCTTCTTATGAGTGAACCGAGAGTCCTACTATTTTTCCTTCTCCACATATCTATTTATATCTCTACATATCAGTTGGTTGCACCCCTATAGCTATCTTTACTGCATCTCACTTCCCAAACCCAAAAAGAAAAAGTGTCGCTTCTAAATGAAAAGAGAGAGAAAAAAATGTGTATATATTCGTATGCGAAAAAGAAAAGAAAAAGAAAGAAAATGAATAAATACTGTTTATATCATTTCATTAGAAGCTATCATTTATTCTGGGAAGAAAAATAAAAATTCCATATCATATTCTTAGATGCGACGCCTCAAGCTACGCTTGGGGGGTAA